>JABAKD010000013.1:7548627-7616127 GCA_012845835.1 Undaria pinnatifida
CACTCAATAGTTTTTGAGGCTCCTCTCGCTTGATTAGCTCCATACATACCTCATAAAACCGATTCTTGAGGAAAAAATAAAAGTAAAACCTAACGAACAATCCAATGGTCTAGGTATATTTCCACGAATTATGGCACGTGCTCTACAGTAGAGGGATGCACCATGTGTGTGTTCCGAGGCTCATAACCACTTGAGGAGTTCTATACCTCTCACCCAAACTGATTTTGAGGGAATACTGAAATAGAAACCCGATGAACAAACCCCGTGGCTCGAGTATACCAAAACCAAAATAGTGCTTGACAAGATTTTTAGCCTTTCCAGACAATTTTGGGCTAAGGAGCCCCGGTCATTCGGAAAATATTGTAAGCCCAAAGGTGCTGTTTCTATCGCATCGTAGAACGGGTCTTATGTCGTATACCACACCTGTACAGCTTTTCAACGGTATTTTGGATAATCCCTCGGCTACGGAGCGCCCCGTCAGTTCAGAAATTATGGGTGAGGGAGAGCACCTTCAAGTCGTCCAGATTGTGCAAGATATTGTTGTTCAGATCCAGTCTCGTCAAAGAAGCCAAGACGAAGTCTTCGTTGGCCGCAGATCGAGGCTTGCCCCCAGCCCCAGCCCCGCTCCCCCCCTCGTCCCCCCCACCTCTACCTCCCTCCCCTGCGGCACCTGGCACCCCGCCTATGCTACGGGTGGTAGAGAGCCTGCCACTGGGTCTCGCAAGATTAGGCCCATGCCGGGGAGACAAGCCCTTCGCAATCATAGCGGTTTTGGATTTGCGCACGGTGGGACCGCTGGTAGGATCGGAAGCGTTGGAAGGCGTGTTACAACGCTGCACGCCTTCGATGATGTTGTAACCTAGGTCGAGGTGCTGAAGCTGGTCAAGGCCGGCGAGTCCGTTGAAGTGAGATATCTCGTTGAAGCTCAGGATCTGGAGGGCACCCGGAGCGTTGGTTTCACGGGGGGGAAAATAGGGGGGTTTCGGCAAGTAGAGGCAGCTGCAGCCTGCAAAGGTGCTGTGACGGTTTGCACGCCTCGGACAGATGATGCAATCAGATTATTGTATTAATGACATTTTTTTGTCTTCCAGGGCAGATGAATCCCTGGTCTATAGGATCTGCATGGCCTAAAGCTAAAGATCATATTGCCGGATGAGAGCCGAACGGCCTGAAGCGATCTAGCCACGCGTTTCCTGGGCAGGATCTGTACCGCACAGACCGCGCCCAACGTAACGTATCATATCCAATCATATCCACAGGTATAGGATCTACAATATCTTGATCATGATCTGTTCCACGTGTGCAAGCTTCGATATGTCGCCACGACTTTTTTGGGGAAAAAACCTCACCAGAACTTTGAGGTTGTGACAAGCTTCGAGCCCCTCGATCGCCCGCACACCCTGCCCGTGCAAGCTGAGGCGAGTGAGCAGGTGGCCGGACCCGACCGCGCCAGCCCAGGCCGGTATGTTTCTTTCGCGCGCGACGACTTGACCGTCGCTACCGTACCCTGCCCCACACCCTTTTCCGCCTTTTAAAGCAGGCGGGGTGCCTAAGGCGGGGGCCGAAGGTTGCATTCTCAGCGCCTTTGATATTCCAGATTCATATCTGACGGGAGAATTGTTTCCACGAGAGGAGAGAGAGGAGGTGAATCAAACTGTCCTCGCTGAGCAGGTTAAAAGTCGACGGTCCGAGCTTTAGCAAACCGGTGGAGAGTCACGATCATAAGTATCGACGTGCTATACATACTGTCGGCTGGCGCGTACGGCTGGCTATGTCCGTGGCGAGGGGTTAGCCCCCGCAATCGATGCTGGCAACGCGCACGCTCCGGTAGCGGTGCCACCCACACTTTGATGGGGCTACTCATCCAGGAGTTCCTTATCTCGCCCGGAAAAGGATTTCGATAAACATCGAAGTGCAACACGACGAAGAACACCATATGGCCTACCAGTCCGACAATAAACATAACCTCGATATGAACAGGATGTAAAGAACTCTAAATATAAGTTCGATATGGAATTGAGGCCATGCGGTTTTTGCTATCATAGACCCAAGAAGACTCGTAGATAATCGTGTCCCCATTCGGATAGATTACAGCACTGAAACATCCCTTAGCTGATCCGGGGATGCTCATTTATCATCCCCTCCCTAAAACCTCGGAGCTTCACACAGTTTTCAACCATGAATCATGTCGAGCTTATATTTATTGTCGTACTGGTAGGATACAACGAATAACGGTGTAAAATGCAATTGATATCTGCTTATCTTACCTCGCTGAATAGGAAGCCGCGTCTATCTCGAGCTGCCTCGCTAATCGAGCCAGGGGGATCAAGAACGGCAGAACGTCTGTTCCTCCCCCCGCCCGCCCACCGCTTCCGCTACCGCTGCTTCCACCACCTCCACTGCTGCTGCCGGCTGATGCAGCTGCTGACACCGAGGATGGTGCATTGGAAGGCGGGGCTACTCGGAGGGAAGAAGCTGGCGGAGCGCAAGAAGCTAGTGAGGATGATCGGGAGGAGGGAGCGAGCTCGTGCCTCCACTTGTTGACACGCTGGCGCACGCCGTCTTTGATAGCTTGCCCGTCCTAGATGGGAAAGATAGTAGTAGGATGTCAGATATTACGATGTTACGGTTTTCATCAGATTTTCTACCTCTATTGAAAACTCGCTGGTTTAGGTTCCACCGCATTGTATCATCTTGCACAATGATATCGACATGGGAGAGAAGCGATAAAGCAAGCCGGAAGATACGAAATCGGTTCAAAGACATGACCCAGGTGTATGGAAAGGGCAGGACGCACAAGAGAACAGTCCATACGTAGAAGAAAAACGGGAAACATCGGGGGACAAACGTGAGAACGTTTAAATAGTGGCAACGGGAGGGCCCCGGAGGACAATGCTTAGAAGCCGCCGCGGTTCGATGAACTCTAAAAGTATATATATATATATTTGGTTGTAGCACTCTTCACTAAACCACTTGGTCACTGTGGCTGAGAGGTTTAGTACATGGTACTTTATAACCACAGGATCAATGAAACAGTGCACAATTCGAGAGCAACCCATGCTGGGGCAAGCTGGGGTGTCGACTTCATTCCGGTGCCGATGCGTGCCGCGATAACGGTGCGCCCTAAGTTTACTAGGCTCCTCATTTGAGCAGGTACGTACCGAACCCAAAGGCTGCACAGATCACGAATAAGTTTTTCCCATGCCTTTTATGCCCGACGCATGAAAGGGCTAAGAAACTGGTTTCACGAAGCTGTCGGTGAAAACAATTTCCGAACAGGAAGTTGGTTTCACGACGCTGTCACTCATTTTTCATTGTTACGTGCATCGCAGTACATAGTCGAGCGGGCAGTATGGATAGTCACCTTTCCCATCTCGGGTGAGATGTCAAACTCGATAATGTACTCCGGCAGAGCCAGCGCTCCATCCAGCACGTGCCATTCCTGTCGTTCAGCGTTTGTTGTACAAGTGATGTCCCGGGTAATGCAAATTTCACAACAAGTCGTGTTTGATTAAGGAGCCCTCGAATCTTCACGCATTTACATAATCAGCATGAACTTCTTGTATATCTGCAAGCTATTACGGTGGCTGCAGTGGTAGGTACATAAAGGCATGTCTTCAAGCAGCCTCAAAGTCTGTTCAATCACAACAACGACAAAAAAAATCTCCGGCACGAAACCACACTGACAGGAACTACCACGTACTTAGCTTGTCATGGTATTACGTTTCTTCTTGCTTAACACTGTTAGAACTACAAACAATGTTCTCCACTAATTCCACGCGTTTTATCCCCCAAAAAAGAATGCGGGCGCAGCTTTAAAGGGGTTACATCCGCTTTCACCTGGTACGAGGATGAAGCACCAACGCCACCAAGTCCGCCACCGCCGCCAACACCACCACCACCACCACCACCACCACCACCACCACCACCACCACCACCACCACCACCGCCGCGGCCACCGCCACCGCCGCTGCCTCCATCCTCTCCTCCCCCTTCCCCCTTTCCGGCGGAAGAAATGCACACCGACTTAAAACCACTCGCCCAGGTCTCCCGTAAGACACTGACTGGCGGCGTCGTGCCGATGAAACCGCTACCACCACGGTCCGATCGAGGTGGCTGTAAACGCCGAGTTCGGCCGGTGTACACCTTCACCACGAGCACCCTGCACACGGGCGAGGCAATTTTTCCGTTGCCCATCCCCACCGAAGCAGGTGGTGCGACAACCGCTTCGCCCGCCCTCGCCGCAGGGGCTGTCTCGCCGCTTATCCCCGGAATGTCCGCTTCGTTTAAGTGCGTGGATAACACGACCGTTTGAGGCAAACTGGAAGAAGCGCATTTTTTCTCCCCGTTCTCAGCTGTCGCTACCGTTGGAGCTTCAGCAGAATCGACACCCGTCGATCGAGAAAGAAGGCTAAGTAGGTCGTCGTTCCTTGATAAAGGTTCTTCATTTTTCTCCGTCCCGCCCCATTCAGCGCCTGCGTCAGTATCGCCCCAGCCAGGCAGATGAAACCCATCCTCTGCGAGTTTAAGGAGGTTCGGCTGATGGTTTATGCTGCCGATGCTGCTGCTGCCGCCGCTTTCGGTGGTGTCGCTCTTGCCCCAATCGTCGACCGTGCCGAAGTCGGATCCGGCCGTCCTTCCCCTCCTTCCCGTGTAAAAGAGATACTCCAAGCTTCTCGCCCGCGATGAATTCGAGCGTTTCGTGTTTTTTTTCTTCCCACCGTTGCTACCGGCGTCCTTACCGCCACTGGGGATGCTTCCTTCCCGCACAGCAGCAGACTGATCACGGTGTGTTTTTTCGCGTGTATCCACAAGACCACCTTCGGTCAAATTATGATCATAGCTCTCGTTGACGATTGTGCCATTGAGACGAGCCTCCAACCCCGCGGATTCGTACTGGTTGCGAGTCGGCGTAGCCTCTCCTTGTCGGTTCAAGGCCGCTCCTGATGCGGCCCCTGTGCCCCTGCCACCACCCGCGCCGCTATCATTATCGAAACCCTGATTTATTGCACCCGTCGCCTGGTCTCGCCAAGCACCTCTATCTAGCAACGTCCCCTCCAACCCTACGCTACATCTTTCTTCTGCAGTATGGGAGTCCAGGGCTCCGCCTTCAAGGCGGGTCCCGCCCCTCGACACAGAAGAGGGTTCGTCAGTAACCCGTTCGAAACCGGGCGAAGGCGTAGGACAGAAGGGAGTTCCTTCTTCGTGGGAAGCGTTCGATTCCGCGACCACCTCACTCGACCTCATTGCTGCGGTTGGCAGAGTAGTAACTATAGAGGTATCAGCGATGCCACCGCCGCCGACGCCTCCACCAACACCACCACCAGGTTGAGTCGACGCCACCGCAGCGGGAGAAAATTCTCCTTCTTGCGCGCCGTCCTTTTGAGCAGATGCTTCTCGAACGCATTGATCGAAGCGGTTTTTGAGGAACCGATTGTGGATGCGGATTACCCGTGACACCTTGACACCAGGAGCTGCCCCCAGTCCGGACGCCGTGCTCTGCATGTCACATTAAGTAGCCGTTGGGTTGGATCGGGTTGGGCTGGGTTGAGTTGGGTTGAGTAGGGATACAGAGCACAAACGTGTGTGGGTGGATAGGTGGGATGAGTGGTTGGGTTGGGTGGGGTGGGTGGGTGGATGGGAGGGTGGGTACGAGCGGCAAGGAACCGCCAGCATCTTTCTTGCGTTCAATGTGTCTCACTGAGTGCGAGGGAAGTGTGGTCCACTTCTTAGGCAGCAGGTATGATGTTACGGGGCAAAGTAAAACATGGTGCGGGTTGGAGGGTGATTTGTTTAGTGCACGGGTCAAGCCGTGTCCGGACAAGACCATCACTCACAGACGATACAATCAACACCTCTCCCCTCTCCCCCCCTCCCTCCCTCCCTCCCCCCCTCCCTCCCTCCATTCCCCCCTCCCTCCCTCAATTCCCCCCTCCCTCTCTCCCTCCCTCCCTCCCTCCCTCCCTCCCTCCCTCCCTCCCTCCCTCCCTCCCTCCCTCCCTCCCTCCCTCCCTCCCAACCAGCAAACAGTAACAGGTGTGGTCCATGCCAGGTGTTCCCCAGGATACCAGACTCCTACTTCAATCTCGAGAAACGCTACGGAACGGGAGGGTTCTGATTTTTCTCAGGGTCTTGGAACATGAACAGCCAGCCTTATACCTTGGCCGAGGAACAGATTTTGATAAACTTTATACCCGCTACCCGTTGAACAACCCCACCGACTAGGCACCAAAAAAGGCATTGCACGGTAGATTTATTGCGTAGGTTCTCGATTGAGGAACTCGTCAGATAAAAAGCAATGCCCCACCCCCCTCCCCCTAAGAAAGGGCAAAGAGAAGCATGAGCCCTTTCGTTACTTATGGAAGAAACGTCACATCAGCACCCAAATGTTGGATGCGTTTCTATTTGGAGCAGGAACGGTGCTCCGTCTCGAAACGGGACGTGAAGCCAACATTGAAATGACGAAATACGAGCAACCAATGAGTACATCCTCCACCTCTCATTCATGTGCAAGAAAGTACGAACAATGTTGCAGAAGTCCGCCTCACAAGTGCCTCTTTACTCACGGTGCAGCTCACCCTTCATTCGACTCGCCAAACGCCTCACGGCGCTTTGCCCTTTGGTGCACGCGATGTCTGTCTGGTCAGTGAAAACCCGACGTGCTCCGTTCCGGCACTGTGCGGACGCGAGGGTCTATGGCCATACGACTATGGCTACGCATGATTTGAGTACACCCCTCCCCCCCAACTATGACATGGATTTCTGCTCGTTTGATCCCGAGGCGTTGACGGGACGTATACGATGAGACAGAGAGTGCTGAGAAGCGAATTTGCCGGTAGATATCCACATGGTCTATACCAGGTACATAAAGTGACGTGGAGTAGCGCGTCGATATGTCCCCATGCCGGAAGAAAACTCACAGAGAACTCGTGGAAAAATAGTCATCGTGCAACATCCCGACGTATCACGACACGCCGCAACTACACATCCCATATTTCCCATAGAACTCCCCAGCCTATCTCGCGTTTCGTATCTTGCTACGAGCGAAAACCAGCACTACGACGTCGGGTGTCTGAGATTTTCAAACTACATCGGGCGAGAAAACGTATACCGACAAATGTCATACAAACCCAAGGCTAACCAACTCACGAACAATTTGGTTAGAAATGAAAAAAATGGGAAAACATATTTTTACTACAGCCTAATGGTTTTGCTGATTATTCATGGGTTGAGCTGGCCTTGGATTACGACGTTCAACGGTTTCAAGTTTCAGTGTCATTGTTAAATGTTTTCCAACCCATCTACCCATCTCCTACCCGAGTCCCGTGCTACGATAAAGATAGCACTTTTTGAGTCAAAGGTTTCCTTAACCCGCTTTGACCCAAAAATGGTCGGAATTTCGTTCTTTTTTGGTAGCTTGTTTCGTCGTGTATATATAGCCCATGGGATTGCTAAACCGGGGAGAATTTTTTTTACCGGTTTATAAAAATCCTGTTCTGGGTGAGATATGGAACCTCTCAAGTGAAGAACGATCCTCAGGAACGATCTTCAGAATGGTGCACCTCTACCCTAGCATGCGTCCCAACGAAATTTGGTATGCCGGAAGTAGTGCCGCATACTCTCTCACCACGCGTGACTTGACGAGATCGGCGCACGAGGAGAACCAGACGTCTCCCGGGCGACCCTCCTCGAACCGCACGTTTCCCCCGGTGTCGAACTCCAGCATTAGCTCCGAGACCGCCCTCTTGCACGCACGTCCCACAACCTCCTTGAACACGCCCAACTATTGTTAATTTAAAATTAAAAACAAAAATGAATCCAGGAAAAGAAGAAAAAAAAAAACGTAAGGAATAAGGAAGCACGGTACGTACAAGGAAGACAAAGACGCGTGCTGCGATTCAGTTTGCACTTTTTGGATGAAACGTTTACGGAATGACGGCGAAAACTGGTACACAAACGAAAGTGTATGGAGCTTAAGCTTTTTTTACCCGGATCCCCAGGAGGATAAGAAAAAAAAAAAAAAAAAAAAGACGGCGCTCCTTAAGCCACAACCCTTGGAAGGTCATTCTTGTTCTTTTGCCGTATTTTTCGTTGCATACGTAGGCCATGATATTATTCATCGGCCATGATAGCACCTTTTCTCCCCCTGCGGTTTTTTTTTTGGCGAGGGATATATAATACGTAGAGCCTCTCAAGTCGGGAACCTCCGAAAAGGGATGGGTGCATCTATTTCGTTGCATGAGTCCAAAAAGCCGAAACAGGTTGCGGTACACATACCACCTTTTGAATTGTACCCACGTTTTTAGGGTGCGAACTACTTGCACTTAGCGTGGAGTTACTTTTGCAGTATTAAAGAAAAAAGCAGAAAACTGACCCATGGGATCTAAAGGAATAGAGGAGTGGGTGGGTGGGTGGGTGGGTAGAAAGCAGCGGGTTCAGAGCAAACCGAGCTACCGCACTTTTCATCGCGCACAAAACCAACACCACACACACCTTTGGGATGAGTATTCAGAGCCGATGTTATAGGTCTGAACCAAGGGCGGAAGGGCGCGCGACCAAAAAAAAGGCAGCTTCTGAAAGATCTCATCGGCACCTTTCCACAACAGACGCATCGCTCGGCATTTTACCCTCTCTCCTCGTTGCCGACAAAAACCAGCCTTGGATACTTGCTACAGCTGTTACAGCTGTGAGTCGGCAAGGTTTTACGACCGACAACCAATCGGCAGGTGCCGTTAGCCAACTAACTGACTTTGATCAGTACGTCGACTGGCGAAACCAGCCGATGGTCAGCCAACTTACCGACTTAAGTCAGGAGGGCGAAGCGAGCCAAGTCAGCCCCCCCCCCGCCGAATGGGCCCCGCAAAAGAAAAACGCATTCCGCATTGAACAACCCTTCCTACGAGTGTGGAAACCCAATAAGTCGCCGGCACCTCCGGGAAACAACCAACCATTAGTCCGACTAATAGCTGCGTACATCGTACCGACTCACCGCTCTAATAATTGTAGAAGTATAAGGCGATATGGACCTAGGGAGCGACTACTGTTATGCGGTGGTGTGTGGTGCCTGTGGCTCTGAAATGGTCACTCACACGAGGGTTGCTTCGATGTTACGTCTCTGGTATTAGTTGTTCGCTGTCCGCCGGATACCCTCTGACAGGAGGCGGGGGGCAGAGCCGTTTGTTTAGGCAGGCGATAACGCCTTCCAGCTATAACAACTGATACAAATCATAACGCCGCAAACGGGAGAGAGGGGATGCCATAACGTAATCGTCCAAGGGGACGTGTTGTGTTGCGCGACTGAGTAGTGTGGGTTGAGACTGGAGATAGGGGGTGGAGACGCGCGCTACGACAGAGGTTGCATCTTTTGGGGGGGCTGAAAGTTTTCCTGAAAGACGGGGCAGGCCTCCTTTATTAAACCAAAATCGTCGAAAGTTCATTCTATTTTTTTGGAAGTACAGTCTTGTCGATGTAACCTAAGTCACGGGATTGGTTCGCTCGGGAGAATGTTTTTGGTCGTCTCCAAAAATAAACCAGTGTTTGGGTGAGGTATTTCAAAAAGCTAGCTCCTCAAATGGTTAGAAGCCTCAGAGAAGAAAAAATGGCGCACACCTCTACGGTAGCATGCGTGAGGATACAAGCTCTTGCTTGTGGGCCAAGGCTGCGGCAGGGGGGGGGGGGGGGGGCATGTTAAGGGGGGTATGTTCAGGGGGGTATTTTAAGGGGGGGCGTCCTCATTTGTTGCTTGCCTTAGTCTTTTGACCATTGACCACGCATCCATTTCAAGACGGAGCGCCGTTCCAACTCCTAATAGAGACACCTCCAACATTTGGGCGATCATGACGCTTCGCCCATATATCACATTAAAAAAAGAACTGTGTACGATCTTATTCCCTTCCTGTTTCACCGCCTGTGGCCACCCACCTATTTCGTAGTATAGCGATCGTTTTCTCGCTAGTCTCTAGTCTACCAAACTCTTCCATATCACCTTCGTCTAATTTCCTCATCTCCTCTTCTAACACATCCCGTTCCTCCTTTGTATGTTTCACATTATCCTACTGTGTAAGTCCTACTCTCTATTGTTGTTGCTCACGGGCACAACACATATGTGCACCCACGTCCTACGGCACGGGGTTAACTGTTGAGGACTGTTATCGCACTGCCTCGGGGTCACTCGCGCGAGTGGCCCTCCTGTTCCTTTTTCGTGGTGTTTCCGTGTTTGCGATGTGAAACCGCAATGGAATGGTAAAGCGGCGCTGCGCCAAAAAATAAAATTCGCCTTAAGTGCTCTTCGTCGGTGAAAAAACAAGTAGTGAACGTGGGGGCACATCGTAGCATCCCCCCCCCCATCGTAGGCTTGGTCTGTGAACTTTTTGTCTAACATCGTAGGCTTGGTCTGTGAACTTTTTGTATAACATCGTAGGCTTGGGCTGTGTACTTTTTTGTCAAACATCGTAGGCTTGGTCTGTACTTTTTGTCAAACATCGTAGGCGTGGTCTGTGAACTTTTGGTCCAACATCGGACACATCGTCGATCCCTCCCCCACTTGATGATCTCTAGAAAAAAAAAAAAAAAACGGGGGGATGCCTGCACGGTCTATTTGCTCATGTTGCCGGGTGGGGAGCCGTGCGACCTGCATGGTCTTGCCTGTACAATATCTCAGAACGGCAGGTAAAAAATCCACTGCTGTGGGCGGTCTAGTCCGTGGTCGGGTCTCTGTCCGACGTTGTATTAGTTTCGTCGTAATTACGGTAGAGATTAGGATATCACCCGGGCGGAAAAGCAGATTGACAAATTGGTAGGGCGGCGGGCTGGATGACCATACTAATAGTAGCATGCTAATGGTAAGCCGCCGACTAGCTACTACTAGTTTGCTAAATGTTATAATACGTTACGGTCAGTAGCATGCGGTAGAGTGGAGGAAATCTGAATGTGTTTAATCTGGCTGCCGCGTTTGTTTGTGGCTCGACGTTCGCTATACAGCAGTAGCGGTCCCCGAACAAGGCGGTGATGCGCGAGACCCTTACTGTCGCCTTTTGGGGGGGGCAAGCGCCTTGTTCGCCAATAAGGCGGATAGCGCATTACGGTACTGGGTTCGTTAGATACACAGGACTGAGGGTGTCTGCACAGGAGTGGAGGCCTCAATTTCTCTCAATAGGGCGGTAGACCGGTCTAATGAGCAAACCAGCCGGGATTTTAGGTGGTCGCTGTATTGCGGGTTTCGGTCGCGCCAGGCGATTATTAATACAACCGCCTTGTTTAGGGATTCGGCCTTACTAGCCACCGTTGTTCGGGGACCACTTACGTTTATCGAGAGCCACAAAAAAAGCCAATCGACTGGATTGCTTCTCCGCCCAACTAATATCTAGTCGTCAAGTCCAAGCCAATTTATAGCCTTAGCCTTAGCCTTAGCCTTGAACAAGGCCCCCGCTTAGGGATGTGGTTGGCTTCGAATACCAGGGGTGTTGCAAGCTGAAAAGGGGGGAACAAAAGCTTGAAAACTAAAAAACAACAGCACCACCACCAAGAAACCCGACAAGTAACGCCGACCAGCCCACCGACCAGTCTACAGCTGAGTCTACACAGATGGGAGCTTTTTCCGAGCACTGTTATCAAGCGTTGCGAAAAAAACCGTCCTCCCCGTAGATGGGGCTTTTTACCAAACGTTATTATCAAGAGCTGTAAACAAAAAAACGCCTCTCCTTACGAGGACAAAATGGGTGCTTTTTTCCAAGCATTTTTTGTTTTCAAGCGCTGCATAAACAAAAACGTTTTTCCCTGCGTACAGCTAGGAGATTCTTCCAAGCACGATATTCAAGAGTTGTAGAAACAAAAAGCTCTCCCTGCGTACAGATGGGAACTTTCACCTAAGCATCACTTACAAATATTTGCAACCAACACTTCTTGAGTCTTCCGTCTGAAGGCCGTCGAATCCTCTCTCACCTGCTCCTCCATTTTGTTCAGCACGCCCTCCACAACCACCATCGCGCGGCCAAGCTCCTGCCCTTTAGCCGTCAACTGCAACACTTCAAGCCGGTCGGGCTCTCCTCTCGGGCAATAATTCAGGCTCGTCGCCGCGCCCGCTCCTCGCGTGCACCCGGATGCCGCCCGCTCTGGAGGCCTCGTCGCTTTTTCTTGGCGTGCGCTTTTTTCGGTGACGGTAGTTGCGGTTACAACCGCCGAGGAGCTCGCGGTAGGAGAGGTAGCGACTCCCCTCAAGGGGTTTTCGACGTCGTTGTCGGCGGTAGCGGTGGTGGTGGTGGGTGAGGCTTCGGCGAGCTCTCGAGGCGCGTGCTCGACCATGAGGCGCTGCTGGACGTGTTTGCTCTGCCATTGTAGGTGTATGAAGGTGGTCTGTAGGTTCGCGGCCTTTTCCCCGCACAGTTCTGTCGCCTACATAGCATAGCGCCACGAATGTATGCGCGCACGGGGGTGGGATGCGTTCGACAACAACAACAACAACAACATCAACAACAACAATAACAACAACAACAAAAAGTGTGGTGCCAGGGGAGAGCGTGGGACAACAATGTCGTCGTCAACGTCCGTCCACTTGCCAGAAGGAAGGGGTAGAGCGACCTAAAACAAACAAACAACAGCAGCCCCACCGCCTAGGCATACAACGAAAGGCCACCGTACAAGGCAAACACGATTCCGCAGCGATTGGAAGCATGCCAAGGTAGGCGGGCACTAAAAACTTTTTTTTTTTTCCCGGGACAATATTTCCTCGCCTCAGGATCTCTACGAAAACCTCACCCCGAAAAAACGTTTTCTTTTTCTTAGTAAAAAACTGAAAAGCGCGGCTCGAAGAAGACCAAACCCCCCCCCCAAAAAAACATGGCTGGCCTCGGCAAAAAAAAAACTCGTTCAGGTTTGCAAAAAAAAAATGCAAAACAAGAATACAAGACACAGACAGGTTCTTCCGACCGTTTCGGGTTAAGAAGTCCCGTCGTTCAAAAGCACAAAAACAAAACAAAGAATGGCGTTCCGACGATGTTGGGTCACAAAAGCCCTTTACAGCCTCAAAATCCCTCCATATACTAACTCCAAGTGAATTTGTTGAAAAAAATGGTTTTCCAGTCGTAAACCCGTTAAGATGGGTTGAGACCAAGCCTACGGTAGGTAGGGGGGGGGGTTAATATGATGTGAATGCCTCCTTTTTTCACTTCTGGGCTTGAGCCACGTGCACGAGCGACTCTGCAAGTCGCTTACCACAACACCTTTAGGCGGTGCGTTTTGGCGCAGCGTAGCTAACCATTCCGCTCGATCAGTTTCGTTGAAACCGCACGGAAAAAAGCCTAATCCTAGCTTTTATAACAGATTTTTTTTCGAGATTTTTAAACAGAGTGAAAAAAAAAAACTAGATCGTTTTTTCGCAAGAAAAATAATATTTAATTTTGTCAATAGTTCTGTTTAAAAAAAAAAAGTAATAATGTCGGTAGACAATGCTGGATAAGTGGTCGACTCTACGACCGCAAGGAACACGAGGATCACACGCGCGGGTAACCCCGAGCCGCAAGAAAAAAAAAAAAAAAAAACAGCGACCCCCCCCCCCCCTACTGTATCTATGTAGCCTTGGTCTTCAGGAGTCCCGTCATTCTCAAAAAAAATACCCAGAAAATTCCCCCTGTATCGTAGCACGCGTCAACGTTGTCAGGCCAAAAAATCTCTATCCGTATCACGACACACGCGTTAGAGGCGACGCCACATGCGCGCTCTCTCTAACTATGTTGTTTTCGTTCTCGCTCTCACCTTTCGGATAACGTGTCCGGCATGTCTCTTGACGATCCGTGAGCGCATGTTGTAGTACATGCTCTTCTTCAGGAAGACCGTGTTGGCGAAGGCTTTCGACTCTTCGGACACCACGTTCATGTCCAAGGACGCCAACTGCAAAACTCACATTAAGGGTGCGTTTTAAGTTAAAAAAAGCCAACCATGATTTCTAGTGAACGGTGTAAACCGAGCCATGGTTTCCGTTGAATGATGTAAACCGAATCGTGCTTTCCGTTGAATAGCGTAAACCGAACCGTGTTATCTGTTGCATGGTGTAAAATGAACCACTTTTCTATAGACTCGTGTAAACCGAACCATATTTATGCTCAATAATAGTGTAAATCGAACCATGGTTTCTGTTGGATCGTGCAAACCGAACCACATTTCTGTTGAATGGTGTAAATCGAACCATGATTCTGTTAAACTGTGTCTGTAGTGTGACGTCAGTTGCCTTGCGCACACGTGCACTGCCCATGCAAGGATGGGGAGCCTCAACGCGCAATCAAGTCGACACGGGGGCTGGGCACGCCGACAACCATATTTCCGTTGAATAGGTGCCTGTCGCACGATGTTTCGTGCCAACTTGTAAAGACAAGCCATCACGTGGGCTATCTGGCAACGAACGCATGCTAAGACGTACGTGCAATTAGTTACATAGGAATCGATTATTATGCCGTTGCTGAATACCTGGTGTACATCATAACTAGTCATCTATTTAGAAGGCCACCACATCCTACAAACCACCCCCCAGCTGTCTTCGACCGCAACTTTATTCCCCATGCACATACATATATATATATGCATCACCCAACTGGATACATCTGCATCACCCAACTGGACAAACTGAAGCTGTGCGGCACCTGTGTCAAGTGGTAGGCGACGTACGTCTTGTAGTTGGACAATCCGCAGACCGGGTTATCCCCAAAGTGCAAGTCTTGAAGAGTCACGTGCCGGAGCCCCTCGAGCGGGGCGAGCTTGAGAAGCTCCTTGAAACATCCCAGTCGATTATCGGCGAGGTTTATTTCACGCAGGGTCCTTCCGAGAGGGAGCCCGTTTCCGATCTCGGTCAGTCGGTTGCGGCACAGCCACAGCTCTTCGAGAGCTTCCAGGGTGGACAGTCCGTCCATCTGCAACGCGACAAGCAAAGCGAGTATCCCGCAGGTGAATACCTACACGAAAACGCCTACACGGGAGTTCCACTGCAGACACGCGAAGTATTCACATCTCGGACAGATCACGATCTATCTAGATCATGTACAGTAGTAGATCCTTTTTTTGCCGCTCTGAGATGCTGTGAATAATCTGTATGTATACCGATAATACAGATCCAACCCTGGCTAAAAATGCATACGAGATGATGCAGATCGTACGGATCCCACCCGGTAACAGGAGCTACATACACCATACAGATCTCGATTGAAAGATCTGGATCATCAGGCGGGGATAAATCATCTACCCGACGTGTGAAAGTACTAAATACTGCCAGATAGTTTGTATACAGTAGCGGCTACGGTTTAAGAGAACTTTTTTAAGAGAAAGTACGGATTTAAGAGAGAGGAATTGGCTTGTACCAATCAAAATCGATTCAAGAGAGAATTCCTATTGCTTCCGAGATTTTCTCTTAAATCGAACCATTTGGAAACCACGTGGACACACACATCACACACAGATTGTGTTCAGGCTGACAGGTCGCGAGGGTAGCGTTAGTTTCTTGGGTTTGTGTTATTTGTAGGGCGAGTGATGTCTTGATAATGTGAAGTTTTTTTTTTCGTTGACTCGTGTTTTGTCGGGGGTTTAAATCGATGGGATGAGAGGTTGAGGGTGTTGTGTTGAGGGTACGGTGGGAGGAAGGGGTGCAGTGTGTAAACGGGTGCGTCTTTCTTGAGTGCTGGTGCATTTGTAGCTTCGCGTTGTCCTTCTAGAAGAGGTGCGAGCATGAAACACACCTATAAAACAACAACAAAACCTGTACCGACTTTGCGTGTCCACGTGCAAAATGTGCATCGCATGACACGACGATGATTTATTTTCCAAGCGCAGATCCACCAAAAGCGCACCACGTACTTGGGTCCACGTGCTCGTCAACCAAGAGAATGAGCGGTGTTTGGAGGTAGCCCGACGTGGTAACGCTCGCTGCGTTACGCGACATTGAATGATACACTCTCTACGACCTCCTACACCATATAGTTCGGACAAGAGCGTCTCTCTCTGGCGCGCTTTCGATTTGGCTACGGTATAAGAGAATATTCTCTTAAATCGTATATCATTTTAAGAGAATATTCTCTTATACCGTAGCCGAGACGGTATAAGAGAAAGCCGGATTTAAGAGAGAGAAATTTGCGTGTACCGACCCTCTCTTAAACCGTAGCCGCTACTGTACATCAATTAATTTTCACGTTCGATACCTCGCGCGTGAACGTTCGGAACTGCGTGGCGGGGGAGTATTTTAATAGACTAATATTAGGATGATGTCAGATACACACATTCGTTGGTTTCAGCCTTCGAAGGAGACGACACCACATAAAACCCATGTGTTCGATGTAAGCAGAGGTGCCTCTCTTGTTTCGATTCGAAGAGAAGTTTCGGTTTCAAGAGAGCGCTACCAGGCCTGACGCACCTCTCTCTTATTAAATCGTAGTTTCCCCCGTATTATGCATCGATTGAATTCCTCCACCACTCCACGTATATATTATAGAGGGGGGGCGGTACAGTTTAGTGAATTCGCATTATATTCAACGCATTCTTTGACTTTCACAATGGAGGGAGACTTTTTATTTTGTTATATTTTTTTGCTCGCCCCTTCTATTATCTTCGCGTTTTTTTTTATCCTGCTTCTCCCTCCCTAGACGTAATTCGGACCCGGGTTAACCTAGCAGGCTCTTCTCCCCCCTCTCCACTACTCTACGCGCTTTCATTTTCATTATCGCGAGAAGCCTCTAGTTCTTTCTTCCCGCGTCGACTCGCATCGAATTGCTATATCAAGTTACATAAGGGGAGTGGTGAACTTTCATTAGTTCATACTTTTTCAAGGCATTCTCAAAAATTTTGAAGGTGTATATAGAGGGAAACGATATGAGCGGGAGCGAATAGAGGTGTTTGCGAGCTAACCAAATTTTCGCTGAGTAGGAAAACATATGAAAACCAACGAACAATGACAACACCGAGGCCAGCCAACCCGGCGCAAGACGAGAAAAAAAATGTAGGGTTATGGGTGGAAAGAGCCGAGTTGGCACTTCTAACCTATTTTTTCTTGGGTTGGGTTGACCTAGAGCTGTGACCTTCGTTGGTGTCAAACCTCACGGTTTACCCCAACCACATGTTACATCTGGCAAACACCCTACCAGGTATTGGACATGTGGCAGGTTGGGTAAGCCGTGGCTAGGATGTATGAGCACCAGAGTTTCTTCAACCATGCCCTCGGTTTGGATTACACTAGTGGGGTGTGCCTATATAAGGCGGTTAGAGCAACCCAGCCGCTCGATATAGGGCGTCTGAGATCGGTTGGCATCACTCTAACTCTAGACACAACTGCCTACTACACGAACAGGGCGGCCTCTCGCTGTAGATAGTCCAGAAATCCTTCGCACTACACCGTATTATATAGGCCCTACTATTGCTGTAATATTGAATAGTGTTTCGTAGACCTTACTGCTAGATTGGACGACGGCAGTTCGTCAATTTCGCGCTCTAGGCGAATAACTGCATTTTTTTCGTCGACCTTACCCGCACGCAGTGCCTGAGCGCAATCGCACTTTTATTAGCCGAGTCTCACGCTTCCTTGAACCTTGCGTGCTACTAGCTTAAATGTTGCAGCCCCTATCCTCTTCCGGCGTTCCGCTGTTTTTCCCCCCCTCGTGCATAATCTACTACATCCGGTGCGCGTGTTCTGTTGTTTATATACCTGGCACAGAGTATTATCCGCCAGACCTTTACCTGGTAAGTCACACAAAATTACAAGTATGAAGCCATGGAGACTCGAACTCCAAAGCATATACTTTGTTGTATAGTGCTATACAACCAACAAGTTATTTTTCTCATTTGTCTCGCACGTACGCCGTCTCTCCCCCCTCGCGCACAATGTACATCCTGTGTGCGTGTTCCTTCTTTCCCTTCGTCTCGCCAGCGTCCTGTTGTCCCCCTCCACGCAAAATCCACAACACCTTGTATGCGCGTGGTTCTATTTCTCTTGTTTAATTTTCGCATCGCAAGCGCCCCGCTGCCTCTACCCCCCTCCCAACAAAAGCGCATCCTGTGTGAGTGTGTTCCATTTTTCATTCGCCTCGCTAGCGCTCCGCTGCTCGCCTCCCCTCTCGCGTACTGATCTACAGCATCCTGTTCGTATGCGTATTCCTTTTCTTTTTTTGAATTTTTCGCGTCGCTGATCGACGTCACTTGATTGGACGCGCGCCACGGTAGGGGTATGCCTAGGTTTTCCGAGCCTCCTCGCCGGCGGGACTCTAAACCTCACCGGTAGAAAAAAAAAAAAACAGACTTGAAAAAAAATCGGAAGAGTGAAAGTCGATGAACAATCGCTACTACTGTAGGCTTAGCTATCGATAGATAGAGCATGAACAGCGATATCGCAAACATTACAAAACCTCGGACTGCTCACGATCTAGATCATATAGATCATCTTCAGATAATATAGATCATCTAGGGTATATCATCTAGCTGCCGTTATGAGATGTTGCAAGTGCAGGATCTGTATATATTGTAGGGTGCATATCCAACCCACGAAACATGCGCTACGTAGATTATGCAAATCGTATTGATTCCACCAGGCAACATGAGCTAGATAGATCATACAGATCTTCCCTGGAAGACCTACATCGTCAAGTAAAGAACCGATGATCTGTCCGGTGGGTGAAATCACAAACGAGATTGAGCAATTCCTCGCCAGACGAGCCCCATTAGTTACAAAATGATTGAGCCCGAAAGCGCCACTCCTGTTGTTGCAAAACGCGTCGTTGTCGCCTACGTCCTGTGCGCATGTTCCTTTTTTATGGTTCACGTCTCGCTCACCGAAGTGATGTGGTTGTCGTTTGCCCAGAGCTTCCTTAAGCGAGTCATCCCCCTCAAGTCATCCAGAGACTGCAAGTGGTTGCTCGACAAGTGCAGGGCCGTGAGCCCGGTCAAGCCCTCCAGCCCGTTCGTGTCCTTAAGGCTGCACTCGGTGATGCTCAGAGTCTCCAAGCCTGTGCGAAGTTTTTGTTGACACCAGGGCAATTCGCACAAGCTCTTTCGGGACTTCAAAGGAGGGATCGATGATACTCTCAAGACTCTTAAGGGCTGACACACCTCACGGTTGAGGTACACCCATTTTCCTTCTGAGGGTGTTTGCTTGAAGAGCCCTGTGTTCCTTCCAAGGCAGCAAACACTCATTTTAGAAGAGAACAAAAAAATCACGCGTGTTACGATAGAGGTGCTGCACCATTTTTTTTCCTAATACTACCCCTCACTTTGCGAGCTTAAGGCCTCTCTTTCTTAACCCAAAAACTGATTTTGGAGAAGAACAAAACTGCCTACGAGTACCGGGTGAAAAAATCCCATGGCCTAGGTAAAAGGCAAGACATGCGAAACAAAATGGCCTATTATTTATTTATTTTCCGACACTTTTGGGTTAAGGAGTCCAGTCATTCAGGAACCATTTCACACGAAAAGTGATGCCTCTATATCGTAGCTCGCGTCCGATGGACAATTTGCATGGCCTAAGTATACAAAAACATCAACATCTCGTAAAACCAAGAACGACGAAATTCGGGCGGATTTTGGGTTCACCCCTTCGGGGCTTCGGAGGGACAAAAAAAATTGACGATGAAAATTGATGACCACAGCACCGGGCACTGATGATCGGGGGATGATAAGAATTAGGTGTCCGAAGTGCAACAGCAACAACGCAAGGGGGTGGTCGAACAGGACGGGGTGCGGCATAATCCTGGTGGTGCTGCTTCGCTCACACTACTCGTAGGCGCTTGAAAATGTCGCAATCACGTTCTCTTTTTGGCCGCCTTTTGTTCGTGGGCCGTAAAAGGGTTAAGGAGCCCCGTTATTCAGCAAAAGAAAATGACGAAAAAAAAGCGCTACGTCTATTACAGTAGCACGCGTCGATTTCAGACGGGAAAAATGTCGAAACGAACCTCAAGTGACAGCGTTTGCCACTACCAACAGCCAAGCATCCCGGACGATGTGACAAGTCACGTTGCGCGAAAAACTAGCAAAAGCGAAGCGAAGCTCGGAAACGGAGATGACAATACACTCTGACCGGGGCAGCAACCCACTCACCAAGGGGACGGCATGTTGGTTCCATAGCACCACCCCCTCGAGGATTGTTAGCTCAGTGGTTTTGTGGTGTATCTACTGCATCAACCGCACAATGACTCACAAGGGCAGCAACCGTCCAACGCCGACACAGAGGTGACGTTGGGCACATTGATGAAGCAGATAGTGGTCAGCCCCTCGAAATGGCTGAGACAACTCAGATCACTTAGGCTGCTCATGAAGAGGTCCAAGGAGGGCATCAGGTGGGCTTCGCGGGCAAAGACGTTTTCCGTGAGGCCATTTGCCTCGCACAGCTCGCGTACACCGGCGTCCTCGCTGACGGTTACGGATAGTGGGATAATCATATCAAAAAAAGGGGGTAGGGGGGGGGAGGGGGGTAATCGGCGGGGGGTGTACCCAGCTATGGCAAACACGTGTACTACTATTGGTTTGTTTCTTTCTTTTCCTGGGGGTATTTTTCCACTCCAAAGCGACTGGAGCCTGTCCTGTGACCACGGGCTTGATTATGCGAGTTAATGTGAGAACAACAACAACAATTCATTTCATGCGTAGCCGTAGTGGTATGACCATAGACCCCTCGCATCCTTACAATGCCTGGACGCAGCACGTCGGGTGGGGGCGATAGGTCCCTTGGACTGCTTATGAATAGTTCCAAGGATGGCAGCACGTGGGCCTCGCGGGCCAAGATGTTTGTCGTTACGCCATTTGCCTCGCAACCCTCGCGCACACCGGCGCTCTCGCTGGAGGCTGTTGCAGTGAGGCGAATTAAACAAAAATAGTAGGTGTCAAATCATCACTCGCTGTAGCATACAACCTCTGACTCAACCGCCGCAAATCTTACCGAAAAGCTCCGTGGCGAAGTGCTCTTGAGCGCTCGGCGTCACCTCGAATGCCCTGGGGAGTGTCGACAGAGACCAGCCTGCCGGAATGTGACAGAAAAAAAAGAAAATGTGGGCATGCCGCTGGGTGCTACATTTTTTCCTCCCCACACCCACACCCACAGCCAACGAAACGTTGCACGCATAATTCGAAAAGAAAATCAACGCGTGGGCAGAGGCGAACGTAGGTGCGTCAGAAAGGAAAGAGCGTGGTTCAGACGGGTTGCAGAGAGAGTTCACAAAAAAAGATGTCAAGAAGTGTGTAGCTAAACTTAAGAATAGAAAGGTAGCAGGGCAGATAAAAGAGTTAATGAATTTATTTTGTACGGGAGAGAAGCTATGTTTACCATGATGGTTAGGATGTATAATGGGATATGGGAAAACGAGTACGCGCCTAAGAGGTGGAGAGAAGGAGTAGCAGTAAACTTGTTCAAGAAAGGAGATAAGACTGACCTGGAGAACTGCCCAGGGATAACGCAATTAAGCACCGTAGGCACAATATTCTGTAAGATTTTGAACGATAGAATGGGAACAATGTTGGTGTTGGAGAAGGACAAAAAAGTAAGCGAAGAGCGAGCAGGATTTAGGTCAAACAGTACTTGCGTAGACCATGTGCACACATTGGGTAAGTTAATTCAAGGTAGGAAAGACGCCGGGCTAACGACGTACTGTACCTTCCCAGATGTGCAGAAGGCCTATGGCACAGTATGGAGGAGTAGGCTGTGGAAAAGATGTGGGAAATTGGGTTCAGAGGAAAGATGTGGAGAATGATGAAAAATATGACGGAATGTGCGAGAAGTGCTGTGATGTTAGACGGGGAAATATCCAAACGTATTGATATTTTACAAGAAGTTGCACAGGGATGTACACCATCACCCAATCTATTCAAGGTCTATATTATTAACATGATAGTAGCAGTCGAAGCAGCAAAGCAACGAGTCACCAGGGAGGGAGATATGGTGTCGAGGTTGATGTTTGCGGATGATTTGGTGGGGATATCAGAAACACCCGAAGGATGAAGGATTGCAGAAACAGATAGAGGGAGCACTAGAGTACACTAGGAAATGGCGAGTGACAGCGAACGAGAAAAAGTGCGTAGTAGTTATACGTAACGAAGATAAGGAGAACACTACGAAATGGAGAGCGAGAGCGAACGTGAAAAAGTGCGCCGTCGTTGTAGTAGTTGTATGTAACGAAGATAAGGTGAATCCGGTAAATTTAAAAGAGAAGTGGGGAGTAGCTGAAGTACCGATCGTAGACCAGTATACGTACCTTCGCGTAGAGATCTCGAAGGACTGCTCTTGGGATGCACACATAGCGAAAGTAATAGGAAAGGGTAAATCACGAGGAGGCGAGACGGATGCGATCCTAACAGATCCGTACCTTGACGCTTGGATTGAAATATGTATTATGATTAAGGTGATTGTACCAAGGTTAGAATACGCAGGAGAAGTATGGGAAGGGAACGCGCAGTTCGTAAAACAAATGGAAGCAATAGTGCAGATGACAGCAGCTAAAAAGATGCTAGAATGCTCAAGTACGACGGGTACTACAGTATTAAGAGCAGAAGTAGGAATACACCCTCTTAAAATAAATAGAGACGTGATAAAGTTGAAATAGCAACAAAAAGTAAAGAATATGCCAGAAAATCCAGCCACAGTTGGTAGAGTTGTATGGGAGAAAATAACAAAAGGGCGAGCTGGAATAAGATGGGATAACGTAGTCGAGAAAATATGGGAGGATTTAGAGGGAGACAAAGAAGAGGCGCCGTCTACTGAGAAGTTTGGCGGGTACAAGACAGAAGTAAAAGAAAGGATAGAAGAAAGGGAAAGGCTAGCGCTAAAAAATAAGGTGAAAGAGGAGAGGCACTTAGAGATATACGGGGGGTTGAGGGGAGATATTGGAATGAAAACGTATCTGCACGGCCCAATGGACTACGCGAAAAAGATTAAACTGCCATTTCGTGTAGGGGACCTGGACCTACCAGAAAGAAGAAAGAGATATACCAGGAGTCGGGAGGAGGACGTGGCTACAAATATGTGCCCGTGTGGCACACCAATAGAGAGTAGGGCTCACATAGTAGGAGAATGTGAAATATACGAGGAGGAACGGGATGCGTAAGAGGAGGAGACGAGGAAATTAGACGTATGTAACATGGAAGAGTTTGGTAGACTAGAGAGCAGCGAGAAAACGATCGCTGTCCTAGGACATACATGGTGGCCGCAGACGGCGAAACAGGACGGGGACAGGACAAGCAAACAGTTTCTATGTAATATATGGAAGAAGCGCAATGAGCGCCCAAATGTTGGAGGGGTCTCTATTAGGAGCAGGAACGGTCATCCGTCTCGAAAGGGATGTGTGGTCAATGGTCAAATGATTAAGGCAAGCAACAAGTGAGTACGCCCCCCCTCCCCCCCCCCCCCCCCGCATAGAAAGTTTGAGAGCGCCGGTTGGCAAAATTGGATCAAAATTGACGAGCGGTGTAAACACGGATGCCGTGTATACCGCAGTCGAGCCGTTTTTCGTGCGTTCGCTAGGTAGGCTGGTAATGTGCTGTATATTACGTGGCAAAACTAGTTAGACTCGTTGTACCTATGATGTGAACCCGATAAAAATAGAGCGCGAGTACGTACGTAGCACAGGTAGGGCGGTGCAAGAAGTTTTGTGCCTCTATCGTGCTTCAGTGTATGGCGTTGCCACGCTCAATTGAACGACACACCGACATGCACCATGACCAGCGAGTGCACGCACCCGCCCCACGTCCGTTCTTACTCGAGTACGCGATTACCATCGGGTCACATCAACGCAGACGAAAAACTACCTGGTACCACGCACCGGCTGCACTACCTTGAATGCCGCACCGTAAGACACTCCGTCCCAATTAATACACAGCATGTACAGCAGTAATATCCACTGTCCGAACACCAGATAGAGAAGGGCGAGGTCATTGACCGTCTAAGAACAGAGCGAAGCAGTACGAGCACCAGTAGTAAGCAGCGCGCCAGTCTTACAGTACCAGGGACTCTATCCCACGGTACGGCCGGGGCTGCGTTTTGGGGGGGCGAAACGTTTCTTACCTCTTACCGGTTGAGCTCGTCAAATCGGGCACTACCGGTCAGTCTAATCCTTTTACGAGTGCTTTTTTTTCTCCGGACAGTTCGTAGCGCTCAGAAGTGATGGTCGGGTTGCGCGAACGAATGTCTTCGAAGGCATGTGTATGGCGATGGTGAGATATTGAGCCAGCTCCTCATGTTAGGAACTCAGAAATTTCAGGTAAATTTCCGCCGCACCCCTACACCGTGAGATGACTCCAGGCACCACTTACTTGTGTTGCTTTGCCCACAATAAAATATATATTCTTTAGCCGAGCATATACGAAAAAAAAACGCACCTGGAAGAACCTCTATCACCGTGCTTTTTACCAGACAGAATCGTAATTATGCCATAACTCCAGCGGCCCATCTAATCGAAAGATGCACCACCCTGAGATGGAATCTCAGGTGGTCTCAAATGCAGTGCGGCAAAGCGGCGGCAGTTTTGGTGGCCTGTAAGCACCACACGACGAGTGTCGCTGACGTATGAAAATGTGGTTGCGGGTCGTTTGATTTCCTCTCATGCTGTGGCCAAGTGATGATTTTACTGCCATAGCGGCGATCAATGTACAAGTAATTTTTTCAACACTTTTTTTTTCTGTGATTTAGCACTTCCTCCATACTACAACGCATTGGTTTTGGTCCAAATTTCTTCGTTTTTTTTTAGGCACGTCTCCGGCCGATTGCGACGTCGGCGACATTAGTCGAAAAATCCCCCACCCTGGAATACGTTCCCTGCCCGTATACTCAAGCACACCGCGAATCTTAGGCGATTTCATCGGCGTTTACCACCGCGATAATGACCGCGAAAATTGACTAGCTGTCGGTGTGATTGCTGGGGGCATACGTAGCAACGGCGCACACGGTATACTACGTGGCTGCGGTACACCGGATTTCTCCGATTAGGGCAAGACAAAGGTCAAATCAACTACCAGGTACAGAACAGACAGAATCATGGCTTGGTGGGGTAGCTACTGGCGTGGTGTGTCTTTTGAACGCTTCAGTAAGGGAGCACGGCGCCGGTGCGGAAGCACAGAGCGCTGAATGGCCGGAAGGGAATTGCGCGGGGCTGTGTGAGACAAATCCCCTGTTTCAATGATGTTTGACGTTATAGGTTGAACCGCATTTCTTGTTTCATGGGCAAACACAACACAGGTGGTGCGTAGCTCCTAACGATGCGCTTCGGACTCATCCGTCACGACGTGTGCTACCATAGAGGTGCGCCACTTTTTTTCTGGGGTTTCCTCAATTTGGGAGCTTAAGACACGTCTTAATCCAAAACCTGATTTGGAGAAAAATAAAATTGCTATCATACCGGATGAAACATCCCACGGCCTAGGTACACAACGAGAATCATGAAAAAAAAAAAATCAAGGGGGCGTATTTTCCGACGATTTGGGGTTGAGGAGCCACGTCATTCAGAAACCATTTCAGCCAAAAAGAGGTATACCCTAATGCCTCTATCATAGCACGCGTCCTAACCCCGGGCTGATTCGTGTGGCCGCTATTCTGTAACCACGTCACTTTTTTTCAATGTTTTCGCACTCTGAAATCCCCAACAACAGTCCACTATATTGAGAAAAATGTGGAACAATGGCCTTCAGCTCGTAAGATATACTATTAATAGCACGTTTCGTCGTTTTATTTGTCATCGGACAATGTGCAGCGTTACTATCGGGGGAAGGGAAGACACGTGTAACCACGGCTTGTCCAGGAGGTCGCTGAAGCTAAATCCTCTTCCGAGTTGAGCTGGAAAGTAACAAGTGACGATCAAAAAAACAAAAAAGGGCCAGCAGTCAACATAAACAACAGCAACAGTCAAAAGGACAATGAAATCACCGAAAATCCAGTCAATGAAAATGAAATGCGCGCACCAATGTACCTGGCATCCAACAACCAGCAACTACGAATGCTACTACTGTAGATGCGCTATGTATATGTCTCTGTCTCTGTACAACACGCGCCTTGTTTTTCGGCATGCTGTTCTCCAGCGGCGGAGGTTTTTCTCGCAATTTCGGCCGCGGGGAAAGCATCTTACGCCGTTTTAGGCTCCCAAGGCAACACCAAGACAAGGGGGCCATCGGTACATTACGACGCATGTCTGGATCCCGGCCGAGCTCCGTGGTGGTGCTCTGAGCATTCGACATCGCTGGGCTGGCATCAAGAAAGCGATGGATTGTTCTTTCGAAAGCAGCCTCTCAGCCCCGGCAGCCACAAGGAGATCGGTATACAGCAGCAGCACAGCAGCAGTAGCGCAGTACACCGACCGCCGTGTTTCACGCTTTCCTTTGTGCCAGTAGTCACCGTGTATGTATGTGTGGTTGGTTGGTCCCCCGAAAGAGGTCGAACCACGAAAACATTTTCACGTCCAGTGCAACGATCAAACACACATCACGGACCTCATACCGGGAACACGAAGCATACCGCAACATCAGCGAAAACCGTACCAGGTAGTTCATAGATATCAAAACTCCGCCCTCTCCTCACCGGTTGTACTACTTGCAGGATACACATGAGAAACTGACGCCTTCCTTCCACAGCCGTCAGATTTTGTCCCTCTCAAAAACGAGTTTCATAGTTTTCGTGCAAAGCTTGATTAACATCACCCTGTCGACCCTGGTACAACCTACATCATAGTTTGTAAAAATATTTTAAGGACGTCAGCCGTGAGTTCGACGAATTTTGGGTCAATACTCACCTTTGCAAGCTGCGTTGTTGGTACTGGTAGTTTATACTGCTGTGTGGGTGAGTTTTTCTCAATGGGAGGGGTTCTATTCTTTTGTTTTCAAGTATATAGACTAGACTAAACTTGTATTGTATAGTTTATACTTGTATTGTATAGTTGTACGGGGAGTCGCCAACCTATATCCTTAATGAGGAGATACACCCAGTAATACGCGCAATTGGAGTGTCACACACAGCTTGCAAAGATGAGTTTCAACGAAATCTTCGATCTCACAGCTGGAGTGTTTTTTTCTTTATTATTACCTGGTATTATAATATCATTTGACCACCTATGTTCCGCCGTTTCGACTTGCAACGCCCCCCGGGGTGTCAGTTCAACCCTATCCCGAATAGGAAGCTTGTAAATATACGCGTGTTTGGTTGGGTGCGATCCGACTTTGTCCTTGCAAAGACACTTTCACACCCTTCGTAAATATGCCGGACAATACAGGGTGACACGATCGGCCAACGCAGGGTGTATGTAGTAGCACAAAACGACCCCGAAGAACTATACTTGTATTGTATGGTTGTACGGGGAGTCGCCAACCTATATCCTTAATGAGGAGATACACCCAGTAATACGCGCAATTGGAGTGTCACACACAGCTTGCAAAGATGAGTTTCAACGAAATCTTCGATCTCACAGCTGGAGTGTTTTTTTCTTTATTATTACCTGGTATTATAATATCATTTGACCACCTATGTTCCGCCGTTTCGACTTGCAACGCCCCCCGGGGTGTCAGTTCAACCCTATCCCGAATAGGAAGCTTGTAAATATACGCGTGTTTGGTTGGGTGCGATCCGACTTTGTCCTTGCAAAGACACTTTCACACCCTTCGTAAATATGCCGGACAATACAGGGTGACACGATCGGCCAACGCAGGGTGTATGTAGTAGCACAAAACGACCCCGAAGAACGCAAGGCACACAAGCCCCAACACCCAACATGTTGTACGAGTGCTCACGGCGGTGGCGAAGTTTGGTCGCAACTCTGTGACAGAAAACCCCGCTGGATTTTTGTGCTTGGCATTGCAAAGTCGCGCGGTATGCATGAATGCATCCGCCACGTGTGCACGAGGGAAGAAAACGCTGAAAACTCTTATCGCGACAAAAACGAAGGCACGCACCAGGCACCGTCGTAGTGGAGAGGAGGGAGGATAACGCCTGTTTCGTACCTGGTAATCCCATTCGAAGGGGGGGGTGGTTGAGGAAGTAGGGTGCAAAGACAAAAGTCTAGTCTAGACTAGATGGGGTGTTTTTTTTTCTCACGTCGGCGGCTGATGTTCGGTGCAAAATACACCTCGACTGTAACATCGACGATTCCGTCGAAAACTATTTTTTGCAAGCTGCGTGTGACGCTTTGATCACGCGGCGTGCGTATTCTCCACATGAAGGATACCTGTGTAGGTCGGGGACTGTGACTCCCTTTTCGAGTGCTATTCATTGGCAACAGGGTCGGTCGACAGGACGATTTTGCTGAGACAGCCTTCGTACGTATCGACGTGGATGCACAGCGTCTGTACATAGTAGGGATCAAGCGTGGGATCTACCGCAAAGCATGCCATGGTCACTACCTGGATACGGTGTAGACTGTTGTGGTATGAGGCATGCAAGCTTAAACCTCTGAAGAGGGGAGAGGAGGAGGAGAGAAGGAGGTTCACACAGCAGTAGTTCATTAATAGGTGCTTCGTTGGACAAAATTGCGGCTGATTCATGACAACAAAATAAAACATGCTATCTCACCCAGAGGTCGACCGCCGTGTTTTTTTCATGGTCTGTCCTGAAAGCAAGCGCGTCCTCACAGGATTCGAAGCTGAATATCATATCACAGAGGAGCACCGCCTCAAGAGGCTGCGCATCATAGATGCCGGCATCGCCGAGGGTCAGGGGCGAAGCAAGGAGAGGGAGAGAGGAGAGCGAGTGAATGAAGCGCACTCCCCAAATAGTCGGCGTAAATGGTTACGTTTCGCCCAAAAGACCATGAAACGCCATTTTATCGACTCGTCGAACAGAAACTTCATATCTTGACGTAGGGACCCGTGATTTCGGCCGCGTCAGTGCCTCTTTTTGCCTTAGCATGTTCGTTTTAGTGTATTGTGGCGACCAGTCAAGCGGTCAAACCGCGGTCTCGTAGTATCTGCCACCCGGGTAAGAATCATCGCAGGATCGTATCATATGATAGCGCCAAAATGCTCGAATATCATACACCCGTGCTCATTAACAAGCGATTTGTTTATTTTTTTTACTTTTTCGCTCCATCTTTTAGTCTAGACTAATAATAGCCGGCACGTCCGATAAACATTTCCAAGCGCGTTCCCAGACGAACGCGGCTACGTGGTGCACATACCTGATAGCATGACAGGACTCGTCAGCGTCTTCGGGTCATGGCATTCCGACGAGTCGCTGGAGCCCCCGCAGACAGAGGGGAGGCTCGAAAAGCACAACAAAGCCAGGTATACGAAGTACGAACTGCTGTATTTTGGAAAAAGCTGCAGTAATTTGTTCCAGGTATTTAGACTAGTCTCTGATCCTCATCAATGCTCAAATTATTATGCTGCTGTGTGTGGTGTTTGTCTAGACTACAGACTATACACCAATCATACCGGAATACTCTAGTCTAAAGCTCACGCCTTCCGTATGTTGCACTCGTGCGCTGAACACGTTCCCTACTACACGCCCATGTACCCTCTAGTCTAATCTACGTTGTTGGTGTCATGCTTGCCATATGGCATCGTGTCGCATGCGCTTCAACGCCGATCAGCCACAAACCTCAGAAAAAAGAAAACCAACGGCATCCTCAAAAGGAAGGCTTTCTACGCTGGAGCCAAACTCCATCCTGCACTTTATCCACGCGTAAAAAATACTCGCTTCGTAGAGCATGCTCGCCACCTAAACATCTAGGCTACACAACCAAAACCCACCGGTTTCGTGAAACCTTCCGCTCTCCTGAGCACTTCGGCCACATAGTAAGCGCCACATTTCGCCAATCTATGTCTCTCTTATACCAAAGTGTTCTCTTAAGCGACGACAACGTTGTTCGTCGTCACAGGGTGCCACCCGTATGTAAATCTCTTCTCGAGACAAGCCACCTCACCACGTTCCAACATAATAAGCTCTTCTCCACGATTAGTCTACTCCACAAACAGTAGTACTAGCAGTGGGATGAGGGTCGGAAACGAGACCCAAAATGACCGCCCCCCCAGAATCCCGTGAGCGTCCATTATAGACAAACATGCCAGGAGACGGCAACTTACTGTAGACCCGTGCCGAACGGCCGTCTAAACGTAGTATATGCCATTTTTAGTGAGTAGATATTAACGTCGTGATTGTGAGGCCACCCAAACCTACCGGCTCGTGTTGTGTTTGGTTGCAAAATTACCGCGGCAACAGCGGTACCGACGGGTTTTGTTTTCGCACGTTTGTTAAGCTTAAAAGTGTGCAAACTACACTGTACCAGGTAAGCAATTTGTTCGACGTCCCCGTGTTATGGGTTTGCACTGAGAAGGAAGCCTGTAAAGCTCCCGGGGGTTATTGTAGTAGTCTATATGCCGGTAATTTTTTTCGACCGCTCCGGGATTTGGGGGTTAAGGTTTTCGACTACCTCGTCGTTTTCATGCAGCCTCAGCATTTTCACTCGATGCCGTTAGTCACACTCGCCATTTTCTTCGCTTCGTCCTGCACCCCTCCCCGCCGCTCACCGCCGGTGCGATGTGGGTAATTCGGCGCAAATCTTGGGGCATAGGACTGTAGTTTTCGTCTTCTACATTCCGCAACGATGCACCCGCCCCCCCCCCACACGCCAACTCGGTAATGAGTAAACCCCCCCCTCCCCCCCAGTCGGGATGCGGTGGCCCCCCCGTCTAGTCGGGATGCAGTGGCAGCTACAGTGGCGACAATATGATGATGGTCAGAGTGGGCCAGTGTTATGGAGTTGCCTTGGAAGACGTGTGTCGGGTATAGGTTACTTTGATTTAGTATATGTATCCCACCACGACTTGGGCGCCGTCCTAGATGAACTACTGTAGCGTTTTCCGGTCGAGCCGAGATCCGAGATTGTAATGTCCCGAGAGGTTTCCTACATACCAAGATTTGATGACGTGTTTGTTGCGGGGTGGTCCGAAAATAAGCCCCCAGTTAGTCGGACTTTGCCTAGGCGGGCTGATATATATTTTTTGTTTTGTTTTGGTAAAACTTGAAAGTTGTACCTATGTACTTTTTTCCATGCCGGCCGTTTGCACAACGACGACAGCGAAACTGCCCCGGCGGGGAACCAGCATGTTCGACGGCGACCAGCATCGGCCACCGTCCGCGCGCCGTACATGCCCTCGCACCTCCAGGGGGGGCAGATGAGGCGAGTTTTAAGTGCCTAGGCATCAACGATACATGATTCCCCTTGGTTTTTTTTAGGCCAACGTGGATAAAGTTCCCATTTTTATTGCATTTGGTTTTATTTTCTTCCTTGGTCTTCTTATTCCATGGGGGGTGTTTTTTTCGTAATCGACGTTGATAACTCGTGCTGCGCGCTAATCGGATGGCAAAGGAAACAGCGATATCGAACGGTGTTAAGCCGGAGGAAGGGTAGGTACAGAAGGGGGTTGTATTTCGTGCAAAAGATTTCATTTTTTGTATTTGTTTTCCCCCTTATTTTCTTTTCTGTTTTTGTGGGAATGTGTTTCATGGGTCATCAACGGTTTGAAGTTCATACTAATCATTGATTTTTTCTGATGGCAAACAGAACGAATCTAGCAACAACAAAAACGCAAGGGGAACACACCAGAGAAGAAAAGGGAAAAACAGAGCCACGCTTCTGGCGAGGTCAAAACGAAAGAGAAAAATATAAGAGAAGGTGTGATTTCCGAGCCGTGCCGCTGTAGGGTATAGCATGAGTCCCTGAGGTCCTCACATGAGAAGCTCAATATCTCACCCGAAATACGATTTCGAAGGCATTCGTTCGCACAACCCGGCAACGCCTCTATGCCTTACAGTCCTAAAAGATGAGTACTCGTGAAATTACTTGATTATTGACTAACCGGTAGTTTCTCACTTGAGTGGAGCTCAATCGTACAGAGGGTATATATTTTTTTGGCGCAAAAAGGGCAACTTGCACCGTGACTCTTCTGCGCGAACCGAGAAAAATGGCATGTTCTTTCTCCACTTTTTCTTACATTGTTTTAGTACCCCCCCCCCCCTGTCTGGCTCCTATAAAACAAAAATGTAGATAACATTTATTTTGTAATTTTTTAGTGTCGCTCCTGAAAAGCGTAAGGTCACACCGTACTGGCGTTGTCGAGGGTCATACATCCTCAACGATACAACATGTAAAGTGTAAGTACACACATCTCATACCCCCCCCCCTCCCCTAACCTTGCCGGTGGCGGTGGCGGTGGCGGTGTCGATGTCGACGTCCTCATTTACAACGACAACGGCAGACCAAAACCCCGGCCTCGACCACAGAGCGCGGCGTCGCCTCACGCGCGAACCGTTCCTTCCGCGGCCGACAGCCCGCTGCGTCTTACTTGTCACCAGCCGCCACGACACCGCACCCCGTACACCGGCCGGCCTCCACGTAGACACGTGGAGGAAGCGAAATACGTGCTGCAGAAGGAAGAAGACTCGCGTTCGCACAGACATAGAGCTGGTGCGCCGATGCCGTGCCATCTGCAAGGATTTGGCGTAAGGGGCCTGCGGAGGAAAGACATTAATGGCATGGGCGGCGGGAACGAGAGACAAGGAAAAGACGATCCATTATCACATGGGTAAGGTCCGGGGGGGGGGGGGGGGGGGGGGTGGAGGTGGGGGAGGGAGGGCGTACTCATTTGTTGCTTGCATGAACATTGACCACGCATCCCTTTCGAGACGGAGCACCGTCCCTACTCCTAATAATAAAAACGCCTCCAACATTTGGGCGCTCATTATCCTTTTTCCATATATTACAAAGAAAATTTGTTTGCTTATCCTATCCCCTCCCTGTTTCGCCGTCTGTGGCCACCATCCATCTCCTAGGATAGCGACCGTTTTCTCGCTAGTCTCTAGTCTACCAAACTCTTCCGTGTCACCTTCGTCTAATTTCCTCATCTCCTCTGACACACCCCGTTCCACCTTGTGCATTTTCACATTCTCCTACTATGTGAGTCCTACTCTCTACTGTTGCGCCACACGGGCACACATGTGCATCCACGTCCTCCTCCTCCCGACTACTGGTATATCTCTTTCTTCTTTCTGGTAGGTTCACGGGGGGGGGGGGCAGGGGGGGGAGAAGCACAGAGGAAAGTGCTGCTACATTTCTTAACGCCCCTGCTGGGGGTTCGGAGCGACAACACAGCATCGGCCACATGCATTGACGCTGCTGGCTTATGGACGTGGGTGCTGCATATACTGTATTTTACGTCGCGCGCAGTTGTGGGGCAAGCTCGCAGCAATAAACTATTACGGGGGACCATAGTAAATAGGACCAAATATTGTTAGTCAAAATAGGGAAATATATTGGTTTTTGTGTGTACCGTAGGTCCTATTTACTGTGGTCCCCCGTAATAGTACAGCTCGTACTACAGATTGGCCACCCTATTGTAGACGTAGGTGAGACTGCACCACATCATGTTGCTGTATCTCGATTCCAAAACGGTTCATCAGGGACTCCTTCAGAGCTGGGTGAAGCCGGGAATCCTATAAAAAATATGAAGCCGGAGACCCTGCAGAAACCTTCTAAGACGGAACAGCCCAACACAAACCAACATATATCACGAGCCGTAACAAACCGAAACAACAGCAGCAGCTCATTCCTAGCAAGAGCTACCCAATCTTAACGTCACTGCAGTGCTACATTCTGCGTTGGTTGTACGCCGCCTTCAGCAGGCAGCGCGTCAGGCGTCCGGCGAGCGCACCGGTCCGGTTTTTCGGCCAGCGGGCCGAAACCTCCCCCGGTTACGAAACGCCCTCCGCTATCGTGGCAAGACGGGGGCGCTCTCCCGCAGGCGGAAAACAGCGGAGAGAGGGACCAACTTCGGGGTGCCCCAACCGCGAAGACGCACGCTCTGTGCAGGCTCCTCATCTCGCGCAACCACCTGCGGCGTGGGGCGTTAGATGTGCCGCCGCCACTGCAACCGCCGCCGCCGCCGCCACCACTGCTATTAAGGCCGCCCCGCCATATCCTCCCTCGCGTACCGTTCACTACGAAGAGATTGTAACCGTCTGCGGCAGCGGCTCGGGCGTGAAGAAAGGCTCCGTCGCGCGCCAGAATCGCAACGCACTCGACGAGAGGCGCTGGTTCTCGCTCAAACGCGAGAATCATAGCGAAGCTTTGGGAACCAGCAAAACAACCGGCCGGGACACACTCAAGAGGGAGAGGACCGACCTCGGCATGTGGCACGGTCTCCTTGAAGGGTCGGGGTCAAGCGCGGCGCTGGTGGGTGAGGGCGCGGGTGTTGGGATCAGCGTCGGTGGTAGCCCGTTAGGTCTTGCCATTACCCCGTTCCCCTGGGGGGCCTTTTTAAGCGGTAAATCGGACTTAAAGGTGGCGGGCAGCGCGGGCAGGAAAAGACCATGCAGCGCTCGACATTTACCGTCAACCGCAAGCGCCTTGATGAGGAGCGCGGATCATGCCCGGGCTCGACCGAGGTCGGCGCACGCGGGATCCCCTTCGTTCACCGCGGATGCTGTGAGAATTTGGGGAATTCGTGGCGGGGACGGAAACGGGGGCGGCTTCGGTAGCGGTCGCAGCAGTGGCGTTGGCGTTGGCGATGGCCGTGATGGTGGCGGCGGTGGTGGTGATGGTGGTGGCGGCGGCGGTGCTAGCGGTGGCGGTGGCCGTGGCTGTAGTAGTGATGGCGGTAGCGGTGGTGGTGACGATGGTGGTGGTGTTGGTGGTGGTGGTGTTGGTGGTGGTGGTGGTGGTGGTGGTGGTGGTGGTGGTGGTGATGGTGGTGGTGGTGGTGGTGGCGGTGGTGGTGGTGGTGGTGGTGGTGGTGGTGGCGGTGGTGGTGGCAGTGTTCGTGGTTGTGGCGGCGCTGGAGGTGGTAGTGGCAGTGACGATGGTGGCGGCGGTGGTGGCGGCAGTGGCAGCGGCAGCGGCAGCGGCAATTCTGGCGGAAGAAGAGGAGGAAATTACACGGGTGTCAAACACATGCAAACACCAGGAAAAAAAGGGCAGGGGGGTGTCGCCGTCACTCGAAGGCCACGCGGGTTGCCACGGGCATCGGCAGATGTGATAGTGAAGCGGGCAGGAGGAATGGATCGGGCCAAGCCGCGGCAGAGACATGACGGCGGAAAAGTTAACGAAGAACGTCTGGAGCATTCGGGTGTCGAGCTTGCTGTGGTCGCGGAACAAGTACAGTCGAACGGGGGCTTCTCGAAGGTAGGTTCGGCGGTGGTTGATGTCGCGTCGCAAACTGCACTGAACCACGCTGTATGTATATGTACATAAAAACGAAAATAAAAAAGGTTTTTTCGGTCATTGGCAGAAGTTCCTGGTCGTTCTATTTTTCACCAGCTAGCAATAGTCATTACTGGTCAGCTTTTGGCACCCTCCTTCGCCCCCCTGCTCCCTTCCCCTGCCCCCCCGCCTCTTCCCCCTCCCCTCCTCCCAACCCCCCGCGCCCTCCCTATGTTGCGAACGCGTCGCTTTGAACAAGAGAGACTACAGCCACAACTTCAACAGCAACAACAGCAGCGTAAGCGGTGCGAGATACAAAATCGGCATGCCGACGGCTCCCGCTTTTTGGCCTCGTGTAACCGCCGCAGGACCAGCGACAACATCAGCCCCTACCCTCTCTTCGCCAACGCGGACGTCACCGCCACCACCTTCGCCGCCATTTTCACCACCATCACAACCACCACCGCCGCCACCGCCATCTCTCTCACCACTAACGGGAACCGGCGCCGCGCTCGGTCCTGGCGAGGGCCCGACGCAGGCAATAACGGGGAATGAGAAGGGGGGAGGGGGGCTAGGCAGGAGCCAACAACGTTTCCATCAGCAGCGCGCGACGATGCAGCCTCGAAGAAAACTGGTCGTATCGCAGCGCGTTGTGGAGTGCAGTTCCACGCGATGCCAAAAGCAGCGGCAGCAGCAGTCGCAGCAGCTACGGCCACGGCAGCAGCAGCATCAACAGGGGTGCCCCCCGCTAGTGTTGGACGCGAGGGCCGCGTCGGCTGGGGTGAACGGGACAGGCACATCTGCTGAAGCGGCGGCGGCGGCGGCGGCGACGGCCGGGGGGGGTGGACTGAACAGACGTTGCGCACGGAAAGGGTGGGTTGGGAAGGCGCTGTCCGTGCCGAAGTACCATCCGCGAAATCATCTGCATAATTACGATCCCAAGGATCTTCAGGCGAAGGCAGTGAACGACGGTCGCCGGGCCCTACGGCGAAGTTTTTGTAGCTTGACGGAGGGGCAAAAGCGGCTTTGTCGGCAGCAACAGTAACTCATATTATTAACAGTAAGAATTCACGCTTTTGAGTTTCTCCGATAAAAAGAAAAAGACGCGTACGAAGAATTTTAGCAGCAAACTTCCTGCGAATGATACCTCGTAAGATTTTTTAAGGTTTTCTTCTTTTAAAGCGAAAATTCCTGCAAAATTCCTACCAGAACACGATTTTTTCTGAAGATGGTCATCGTTGTCATCGTCACAATCATCCCCATCATCGTCACCGTCATCATCAGCGCACAGTATTCTCCAGGCTTCTTCAGCCTGGAGTCTCACAAGCGAAAACGACTGTTGTTGTGCCCCCCATTCAGCAGTCTAAAACCAGCATAAGCTACGCTCCTATAAATATTTAGTATAAAAACTGCACTACTTTAGTAATTAGTTTGAAAGAAAGGTGAAAAATGTCAAGATCAAAACTACTGACTGTTGTTATATACTACTACTGCTACTGCTACTACTACTACTACTACTACTACTACTACTACTACTACTACTACTGCTACTGCTACTGCTACTGCTACTACTACTGCTACCACTACTACCACTACCACTACTACTACTACTACTACTACCACTACTAGTTCTACTGCTACTGTGGGTACATGGTGGTAAGAAATGCAGCAGGAGGAGGACAACGACCCATGTTTTTGTTCACGCCTGCGAAAAAATATAGAACATATTGTCTCTACGATTCAATGAGCAATACGGCCACAGCGCGTGGATTCACGAGTGAGTTCTTCCTCCGTCATCTGCGGGATATCCTGCTGGCCACGCACCTCTGGTAGGACGACGGGCTTTCATCAGGTAGCACGGGACCGCGGGGTTGGGGGCATGTCGCTGAGGAAAGTCACGGACAGTCGGGCGGGGTTGACAAAATTATTTAATATTGCCATATTAACAACGACGAAGCATGACAAATTGCTTAACTAAAATCGCGCGGCCGGCGTAGAATGCAGCTTGTAAAGATGAGTACGACCCCAAGTTTGTCGAGCTCACAGCTTACTGGCGTTGTTAGAATAATTTATTTAAATCTCTCGTTTTGCGCTTCCCAATGGTTGAATCATATAATAAGTCCTTCACCCAGGCGCGCCTCATTGGCCTCTCGTACGTGCTAACGCGGCGCGATCTCAAAGCCGCTGGTCCACAAGACCATTGGCACCGGGAAACTCTTGCAGGCTCCGCGGGTCCGACAAAATGAGGCTCCGACCCTATACCTGGGAAACATTGTTTTAGGCATTAAATGTATCGGGACGTTTTCCCGCGAGAGTGTAGCTGGGTTCGTTAACTTGGTTTTAGGCTGGGTGTTGGGCTTTTCGCGCGGTACGTCGGACTGCTGCTGCCGCCGCCGCGGTGTGGCCTCGAATTAGCACGGCCTATACATGGGTTACCCGCTGCGCAATGCCCTGGGGCCACAAACAAAAGTTTATTTCTGTGTAGCGGCGGTGGTGATGATGGTGGTGATGTGCTGTGGCGTGTGGGCATACGAAAACGAAAACATAATACGTAATTTGACCGACCTGTTCTTGTAGCGCTCAGTAGGTGTCTGCTTCACATGTGCGACGACTTTTGTCGCAATTATTCACACATCTGACAAGATCACGATCTAGATCATAATGATCACATAGATCACGATCTAGATCATACAGAGCATATATATATAGATCACGATCTAGATCATACAGATCATACAAATCATGTAGATCAGATAGATATCTGTCGGCATGGTAGTATGTTGTGCATGATGGTCTGTGTCGTGCAGATCCAACCCAGGAAAACTTGTACAACAGTAGATCATGCAGAACATCCATCCGGCTCTCCCACGGCAACGTGCTCGTAGTCCAAGCAGATCATACATGTAGAGGCCAGGGATCTGCGTGTCCTGAAAGACACAGATCGTCAACATATGACCAACAATAGTAGGGATCTGATGATCTGTTCTCCGATGTGTGCACTGTTTCGTTTTGTCGTTATTCTCCAAAAAATATTATTTATCTCTCCCCTCTCTTTCGCGCAGCTGGTAGGCGCTCTCCGAAAAAAAAAAATCACTACAAAAACGAAGGTAACCTCTATAGCTCATTATATCACCCGATACATTACTACAGTACTTCCGCGGAGGACACATTTAAACAAAGTATGTCGGGCCCATAACTCTCAATTAACTATATATCGTTTAACGCATACCAGGAATACCGTCATACCACACCATATACCTTATACCTTACCAGGGTATATACCATACAGTTTACCTACCGAAATATAATTTGACTACCTAATCAAAACTCTCAAACAACTAACTCAAGTGGCGCTTTCCTCTCGTCCTTCTTGTCGCGCCCGGCCGGGCTTCTTTCTCACACTACTCATACCTTCACTTTTCTTCTTTTTTCAGCGACAAAAAAGTAAAGCCGAACCGAACCGAACCCAACAAACAACGTAATATCAAAACCATAGTACCCGCCCCACACCGTCCATCTACATCATTTTCGATCGATATCGTTACCGTGCGTGGTGGACACGTAGTGGTACGTACGTAAGGTAATATAAGGAAGGCTAACAGATAAGGGGACGGCGTTGTACACTAAACATGGTCTTGCAACGAGCGGGGGCATGGAATTCTTATTCGTGCAGGCTCTAAAAATACTCAAATTTCGCTTGGGCAATACACCAACAATGACGCCCCCCCCCCCCCTCCCCCCCCCCCCCCCCCCTCCCCGCCGGAAAACCGGTGAATTTACGGCAACCGTTTTGTGGTATACCTGCGCCCACGACCCTTCCCCAATATAGACCGCGATCGATCGCATGCTAAATTTTGCAACGACACACGTAAGAATCAACGCGTTAAGCCAAAAAAACAGTTCTTCTAAGCGATGGTTTGTGTGTGAGCGTTTTTGATGCTACTCTCTACGTACTTGAATCCCTCCCAATCAAAAACCAGCCGGTGGTGTTACTTACCCCTTCTTCCCCCCCATCAAAGCCCCTCCGTCACACCGTCCCCCCAATACATCCCCACCCTCCGACGACGCCATTAACGGAGGCCGAACGGGGGAGGGGAGGGGGGGGAGGGGGCGGTTGGAGAAGGATCGGCCTAAATCATGGCATTCAACATCAAAGACCGAAAACCTCGCTTCTATACTAAAAAACTCCCCTCGAGATGAGACAACGCGGCAACAACTTTCGCATGTCTCCCAAAGCAAGATGAACCTCTTTCTGTCCTCACCGCCCCGAGGATAATACATGTGCGATGTGCTGCAACACCGCTCTTTTCCTATTGGCCAATAAAAAACAAAACAAAAAAAAACTGATTGCCCACAAAAATCTTTTTTTAAACAGGGAAATTCTGGCTGCCGGAAAATTCCTTGGGCGACCGAACCGAACTAATCCCGGCAATATTATGATGAAACAGGGAAAAAAATTACTGCGACTCGTATGCTACCGCGACTTGAATAGCGGAAGTAGTCTACCGCGACTTGTAGCGGTAAGCATCATACTCAATATCAGTATCAGTATCATCATATCAGCAGCAGCGGCGGCGGCGGCAGCAGCAATTAACAGGAAACTCTACTCGTACGGGCGGCTCAGTCGCGCTCATATTACGCACGAAAGACGACAACGACGACGATAACGACTTACCCTTCCCCCTATAAATTCCCCACGATACCTACAACATGATTTTGTCTACTTCTGTTGGTGCAGCTGCCGCTGCTGCTCAAACAGCAATCCGAACTAACGTTCTCTTGTATGTTATCGAGGCGTGAGCCACATCGACAACTACAGACACATGCCGGAAAGTTGGGGGGGGGGGGGGGGGGGGGGGGGGGTGGGGGGGGGGGGGGAAGGCTAGCTAAGGGGGGGACAATGCAGGCGACGACGGGGAAAATAACACTCTAGCACTGCTGGTGACCTCAAGTGTCATAATCTCAAAAAAAGACCCCAACAAAAAACAAGAAGAAAAAAAAACAGCCCCGACAACGGCAAAAACGTGTGACGGAAAAATAAAAAACACAAGGGACAGGGAAAGAAAGAGGAAAAACCGGTAACGAAGCGCTCAATCACACATTCCTCTACATAAAAAGGCACAAAAAAACACTGTAAAAAATTGTGGGGGGGGGGGGGGGGGGGGGACCAGTCGGGATAAACAACGACAACAATAGCAAATATAGATCACATGTGTCCGTCTATCCGTCTCCCTGACTGTCCCTTGTGCCAATAAAAAAGGAAAAACAACAGCAAAAAATTCAGGTAAACGATTTTGACTCAAAACGATCAAGGCCAATAATGAGGATGAGCGGTCCCCACTCCCCTCCCTCCGGCCCCACTCCATCCCATGGTTACAACACCCCCCATACTCGTATTTTCGCGCAGCAGTTCAAGCCCCCCCCCCCCCTCCCCCCCCCCCCCCTCCTCTGCTTCTCTAACAAACCTAGACACGTCCCCCCCGCTCTGCCAACGATCTCGCGACAATACGACGGGCGAATACACAAAATCACGGATGATTGGCTTGCGCGTACGTGCATGCACACAGCGAGGTGGGTGATGGGGAGCGGGGGGGGGGGGGGCGTAAAAAAAAAAAAGAGGGCGCTTGGAGCCCTTCATGCTCTCTACAACACCAATGAAATTACAAAAACGCACCGTTTGCACACTGTAAACTGCAGTAGGTAGGTACAGTAGGTGTCGGAAGACGGGCAAAAACGCAAGGAAAAGAGATCAACGCGCGCACCATCCTCAAACGAGATGGAGAACTCGGCTCATTCCCGTGATCGCCCCTGCCCTCCCCCCCCCGTCCCCCCCCCCCCCCCCACTCTGTTCCCAAACTCTAGTCCCAATCTTCCTTCAAAGCGAAATCCTGAACATTTCAGGGGATAGTTCGCCAAGAGCTCGTCTAAACATCGACGACTTTCGACAAAAAGGACAGAAGCCATTCGGCGCTCGACCCCCCCCCCCTCCCCAACCCCCGCCCCTTTGACCGCCCGCGCCCTTTGCTGGCGTAAAGTCGCCCGCAAAAGTGCGTTTTGGTAAAAACGCGTCGACGCAGCCAACGACGCCGCATCATATCGCCGCGAAGGTTTTCTCATCGCCCGCAGATATGGAAGGCGTGTTACAAATTTATTTTCGTCCTCCTCGGGACGAAAAACGACAAGAAGCCCCCCCCCCCCTCGCCCCCGCTTTTCATCAGGCTAAAAGCCACTCCCATTACCTCCTACAGCCCTCATAATCTACAACCGGCTGCCACACGCCCTCGCGATTCTTCACCCCTTCCCCTCCCGTACATGTTCTCCTTCGCCTAGAGAACCACCCACCCACCCACCCGCGCCCAAACTAAACGGCCCCCTCAACCGTATATCTCCCCGTGCTCAGCCTCCACGTGCAATACCGGTCTCACATGCCCGCCTGTAAATGTGTCTATAACGTAGCATATCCCTGACCACGTGCAGGAGTGCTGCGCCTCCTGTCCCCACCCCCCCCCCTCCCCCCCCCCCGTCTTCCCCCTCCAGCCCTCCGGAAACGAAAACGCTCGAAACATGCATATCGCTTCTACCCAAGAAAAAACAAGGTCTACGTACGTGTACGGGGGATTACTAGCCCATCCAGGAAACATAGATCGCCACCTTACCCCACATGCCTACACCACCACCTCTTTCCATCCGTACGCGCACCGCGCACTCTCCTCTTCCGCTTCCTCCTCTCCTACCCCCCTCGCAGAACGCCCCGATCTCTCTAGCGCCTCCCCCCCCCCCCCCCTCCCGTCGCCCACACATCAACGCTCGTAGCAATGCTACTAACGGTGGGCTGCTGACTGAGCATCCAGCCACCTATCTCTTATCCACCCGTCTTCCTCGTCTTCGTGGCAGCTTGATTACAGCATTGCGTACCACCGCATAGCGCATCGTCGCGTAGAGCTAAACCCACCCCCCATCCACCCACCCTTGAAAAAAGAAACGAAAATCAAGCTCGGCTAAGCTTGCTGCTTGCTTTCGCTACCTTCAGCTGAAACGGACGGCCGCACGCCACCACTTCCATCTGCACTCATCCAGCCGAGGGCTCACGCGCCGCGCAACGAAACGGAGCTCCTCCTCTTGCTTCTGCTGACTCTCCGCGGTCGCATCATGGCTACGGCCCACCGGTGCGGTAGCATTAGCGGGGGCAGAGGCAAAGGAAGCCACTTCCAGAGCGCGACCAAGCCGACACGCCGCGTACCGGCAGAACACGCGCAGGAGCTTCGCGCCATCCTGCGCTCCCATCGCCGGCGTTTCCATTACCGCCGCCTCTGCTGCCAAACCCGCCGCCGCCGCGTTGGTCGCCCCTTCCTCGTGCGGGTGCCGGTGGTTCTGCTTGGGGTCTGCCGATGGATCCGCCATCGAATCCGCTAGCGTGTTCGTCGTCACGTTTGCCTTCGTTTTCGTCGGCGAGGGCTTCGCGCGGCCGGTGACCACAACGTCCACAGCGGCCGGGTCAAGCGCCTCCGCGTAGACGCGGAGGTCCTCCGCGACATCCGCCTCCGACTGCAAGAAGGAAGACACCAGTCGGGCGAGGGACGCAGGCGAGGCAACGTCGGGGGCCTGACCCGCCGGCCCCGCGCAAAACACCGCCATCTCGCGGAGACCCCCGTCGTTGCTGTTCGTTACGGTCGCGAGGAAGTCCGACGTGTTCCCGTTGCCGGCGGTGTCGCTGTCGCCGCCAGAGCTAAACTGGGCGAACATTGCGCCGATACCCTCCAGACCCACCGCCGACTCCGCGTCGATGTCGGCCTGCAAGTCTCGTGGTCGGGGGCAAGCCGAGTGCGGGGGGGCGGGGGTGCCGTCGGAGCCGCCGCCCTCAGAAGTGCTCGCGGACGAGGCGACGGTACCCACGGTCGAAGTCGCAGCACTAGCTCTCTCGTGCACCTCCTTGGCAACGCACAACGTCTCGTGGTCCTCTTCGTCGTCCATGTCTTCCCCTTCCGTCTTGCTCGACTCCTCGTCCTCCTCCACCTCCATCTCGAACCCTTCGGCCGGGGCGTCCTGATCTAACGCCTGCTCCCTCCCCTCCACCCTCTTGGCCTCCCCCTCCCGCCCACCACGGCGGTCGACGAACGACCCGGGCAGTCTGATCGCCGGTTCGCGCGCCGCCCTCCCCCAGTCCCAAGTGGGGCAGAAAACACCCCTGCTGCCGCTCGTCGTATACGTCGACCCCTCCTCCCGCCTCCCCTCAACACAATCACGGTCGTTACCGCCAGCCTGCTCGTTACCGCTGCCGACAGAGGTTGTTACCACAACACCATCGTGGTCGTGGTCGGGGATGCTGTGCCGCGGGCTGCCGCCGCCGTTATCGTTGCTGCTCCTGCTGCTGCCGCAGCTGCTGCTGCTGGGGCTACGGCTGTGGAAGGAGGCGCTGGAGTCGTCGCGCTCAGCGCTCGTGATACCATCCTCCTCGCCCTGCAAAACAAACAAGAGCAGAATGTGCCGGTATCACACAAAAAATGCAGGAGTCAGCGAGAAAAGGGTGCGGGTGGGGGAGCGGATGCTCAGCAAGCGCAACACCGCGTCTGGGTAGAAGAAAAAAAGTAAGCAAAACGAAACGCACCGCCTCTCCACACCTCGAACCTCCGGCGATAAAACAAGCACTACGCTGTGGCTGCACCAGTCCAACAAGTTCCAGTTCTATCTGTCGTCGTACAACTAACAAACACAAGACCAACAACCAATAACAACAACAAAGAGTCGGGTCTTACGCAGCCCCCCCCCCCCCCCCCCCCTCGCCCCGCCCCGCCCCCGCAACGGCCGCAATCAAATCAACTAAACTCACCTCATCCTCCTCAGAAGACCCATCTCCGCGGCGGCGACCACCGCCGCCAGCAGAGCCCCACCCCCGCCTCATCCCACCCACCCCATCCTCCACGCACGGACGCTTTGTGTGCCGGTCCTCGCTCTCCAACCCAGCCCGGGGAGAGCGACCCGCGCGGCCTCGGACATCTCCTCTTGTCTCCGTGTCCGCAGGGCCCTCAGTAGCGGACGCAACCTGGCAAAGCGCCGACAACCCCCACAAGGCCGGTGCTTGATCTCGGCCCGACGGGTCGGTGCCAGCGCTAGCGCCGGCGCCTGCGGCGCTCGTCGCGGCGTAAGCCGCGACGGCGGCGGGTGCCGCGGCGTTAGTGGCGGCGGAGCCGCCCCCCCCCCCCCGTGCGACGCTTGCCACTGTGACGGTCATCGTCGTTGCCGGCGTCATCGTCGCCACCCCCCGTATCACCCACCGCCGGGCCCTGGCGGTACCCGTGAGAAGGCGCCATCGCCAGCGCCATCGCCGCCGCTCTGTGCGCGGAAGACTCATCACCGTCACCACCGCCGCTATGATGGCGCAGGTTGTGGCTGTTGTGGTGGTTGTTGTGTTGGTTGTGGCTGTCGTGGTGGTTCGGCGACGACGCCCAACCCCCCCCCCGGCCCCCGCGGTGCACGCTATCGTTGCCGCTACTGTTACCGGCACATTCGGCGTAGTCAGGGCTAGCTCCGCCGCCCGCGCTTACCGGGCGGCCGCCGGCCCCCGACCAGGCGAATCCCGGCACGCGGGACGACGGTCCCTGGCCGCCGTAGCTAGGCACGGCCGCGCCGCCCACGCCGCCGGTCGATGGGCCGCCGCCGGCGCTGCCGCCGCGGGAGTTGGACGAGAGGTGCGACCCGCCCTTACCAACGTGGTGGGGAGAGGAGAGGTGGTGTTGGTGGTGATGCGCAGGCAGTGGCTGTTGCGGTCGAGAAGGTTGCTGGTGCTGCTGGTGTTGCTGTTCGTGGTGTGGGTGGTGTTGGTGAGGGTTCTGGTGGTGGTGGTGGCTCTGGTGGTGGTTCAGCTGTCTGCCACCGCCGCCACCGCTACTGTTCTGGTGACGGCCATTGCTGCCGTTGTTAAAAGAGGAAGGGGAGGTGTGGTGGTGCTGGTGGTGCTGGTGGTGGTGTGGTGGGGAGAAAGAAGAGTTGCTGGGAAGACGGGAGAGGCTAGGGCCCCGGGGTCGCGGTTTGTTGCCGCTGTTGTCGTGCGCGTCATGGGAGAGATTGCTGAGACGGGTTACGAGTAAGAGGCATCAACGGGTAGGGGACATGGGACAGGGCCGAGGGGCGGGGGGGGTGTCAGAGATGGGTCAAAGATGGAGGCGTCGATGTGGTGGGACATGGGGACGGGCACGGGGGGGGGTAGGGACGGTGAGCGGACACAACATGACCGTCATAACCTAGCCGTTCGCTCGCTGGACGGCTGTTATGATGCCCGAACGGTTACGTTTTTGGAGCGAAGCGGGCCGAACGAGATAATATTTCAACATTCAAGTACGATGTACGACACCAGGCTCAAGAAATTCACGACCCTTCTCGTTGTGGCTTGAGTAAAACTGACGCACTTGTAGGCTGAATGAATACCGTATACCTGGTACCTGGTTAATAAATGCTCTGGAATTATAGTGCTGTATTAATAGAGCAAATATAAAAAATACCTGCTTCGTATTATATGTAAATAAATACCAGTGATAAATACCAGTTAATATCAACGACAGCTTCCCGGTACATGATAGTACCTAGACGAGATAATGGTTCTCTACTTTGCGGCTGAATTTGTGATACGAGCGTTGAATACTCAATACACTAACTGTACCTGTACTGCTCAACCTGGAAATCATGCTCATGTTTAAAACTTCAACACTTGAAGAACAATTGGAACCTTCCAACGTATGTGCAGGAACAAATGCCAGCTACTAAATAATATTGACGCCAAAAATAGGGACTCCTTTCGAGTTACCCAAAGCAAATTCTACGCCCGCCGACCGAGATTGATCGACGAACCTCATAATTCTCAACCAACGCACACCGGGCGAAAGCAGTACAGCAGTATATCGTAGCGCGATCCAAGTATCGCATGCAAAGCTGAGCTTCGATCCAAAGACCTTCTTGGTCGATCTCCCAGCTGAAGTCAAGCGTATTTTTTCATTTTTAAAATATATCGTGTTGTATCATGGCAGTTACCAATATCCTGCTGCGAGATTTCCTAGCGAACGTGTAGCGACAGGTACATGCCATCTTCTCACACCACACCACGTATTTCGCTAGCAAATATCTCCACGAAGATACACAAACACGCCCGACCGTTTTTCGTTACTGGTCATCATCATCTGAATATTAGGCGTAGACTGCAGCTGCACCACAAAACGAACTTCGGAAAAGAACGTGGCAACATGCAAAATATCCACGTAACCCAATGGTTGGCGTATTTGATTTGCACGCCTCCATTCATATATCAGATATACCATATGATATTCAATATTCATATTTGTTGGTATGTACTTCGAAGTAAGGTACAAACGGATTGGGCTGGCACATACACACCAAAAACGACCGCCAGCAGGAAAAAAAAAACACTTTTACAGTCAGCAATGCGCACAAGCAGCAGCAACAGCAGTACGAAGCAGCAGCACAAACAACAACCAAAACCAGGCTGCTTCTGTTTCCGAGCTATCGCAGTACAAAAGGACGACGGCACAGCAGCACCGGTGTGTGTCTTCACAGCAGTAAACCTGTATTTCTACCCAGCGACCACTTTGTAATGCTTGCAGATTTCCTTTCCAATCTTCTTGCATCACATTCTTGAGGACACCTGCAGTTTTTAGCTTTCTTTGTTTTTTTTCTTCTCTTTTTTTTCCATCGTCTGGCTTGTTTTGTTGTGTTCTCGTACCCGTTACGCTAACATTTCACTTGCTTTACCTTGATGAATTGCGATTGTTTGGTTTACTCTGTTTCACAAGCAGTCTGACCACAGAACAAGTACACAATATCTCTCTAGGACGAAGAATCAGCATGGAATCTGGGTGTACTGATGTCGTTGGGTAGAAGAGTGAGCTGAGAAGAGTAAAGCTTACCACATATTCGAGAAAATGGTTGACGCACACTGTGTGAGAGACGAAGGGGGTTCACCCTACATTGGTTGGTTGCGTTTAATTGGGTTAAAAAAAAGTGGTAACCTCCTGGTGGGTGTCAGCACCCAGTGTCCATGCTGATTCTACAGTACCGGGGTGCGCGTACGAGTACAAATAACGCGTGTCATATGCAGATATATGCGTACGTACGTACTGGTAGCAGTTTCGTAGCCCTGAGTCATCCGTCATACCCCACCCGCTATAACCCGACACCAAAACATTTAGTCAACACACTGACTATTATCAGGGGTGCGACGGTTCATACAATAGCTGCCTGATGCCTGTTCACGTTTGTGTGCATGCGCGCTGCGTGCTCTCGGCATTGGGCCATTGTTGATACAGTCTGATTCCGCCAGTTGAAAACGGCCCTTTTCGACTGGACTTTTTTTCGACTGGATTCCTCGGGTCCTTGTTGTTGTTGTTGTTGTTGTTGTTGTTGTTGTTGTTGTTGTTGTTGTTGTTGTTGTTGTTGTTGTTGTTGTTGTTGTTGTTGTTGTTGTTGTTGTTGTTGTTGTTGTTGTTGTTGTTGTTGTTGTTGTTGTTGTTGTTGTTGTTGTTGTTGTTGTTGTTGTTGTTGTTGTTGTTGTTGTTGCTGTTGTTGTTGTTGTTGTTGTTGTTGTTGTTGTCTCTTGTCAAACATCTAGAGTGCGTGGTCACACAAAGGTGCTGGAGCATCCGAAAACCGAATAAAATCAAAATTCGTCCGGGAAATACCACGTGTTGCAGCGCATTTACGACGCCTGTGCCTGAAAATTGCCAATTGCGGGGGGTCGTTCCCCATGAAGGTTTTTTTTTTTTCCTTCTTCACACTTCTGCTTTCCAGCTTCTGGACAAGCCGTGGTCACAGGTGTCGTCCCTTCTCCCCCCCGGTTCTTGCCTTCAATTTTTATCGCGCATAGGGTTCAGCAATCCCATTGCTCGTCGATTTTTCATCGAGTGTTGCTACCTGACGCTCTCGCGCTTCCGCAAGTCGATTTGTGCACAAGAAAAAGGCCCAACGAAGTTATACGAGTATGCACTCGGCGGGGCTCGAACTCACGAAACTGACCTATACCAGGCTCGAGGATAACCTGATCTGCCACCGGGGTACTATACGAGCACAGGAGCTGAATGCTACAAAAAGCGCCAGTTGGCACTTTCGACGAAAATTGATGAAAAAGCTTGAACCCTATTGGTGTATGATTTAATTAGGGATGACTTCTGACGAAAAAAAAAGAAAACACAACAGCAGCTGCACGTACATCTGCTGTACAAGCGCATTAGAAGAGGTTTTCAGAAAGTACCGGGGGCGGTTGTTGTTGTTGTTGTTGTTCTAACATGAACTCGCATAATCAAGTGCGTGGTCACAGGACAGGCTCCAGTCACTCTGGAGCTGAGTAATACCCCAGGGAAAAACACAAACAAACCAAAGGTGGTACACGCATACCAGGTATATCACAGCTGACGTAATTCATGCCTCCACCAGAACCATAAAAAAGTGAAATCGGGAGTCAGCCTACGATGTACCAAGTCCATACTGGTGCATACGTCTCACTACTCGCGTCTAGAAAAACCGACTATACCGCCTGCCACCCAAGAAAGACTACCACGTATACATTGCATAATGTGTCATACCTATCACTACGCATACGCACGACAGACGCAAGTCAATTGGAAAAAAGAAACGAAGAAAAAAAAGAAGATAAAGGAACGGAAAGAAAAGAAAAGACAAGAAAGCACGAAAAGACAAGAAGAGAAGCAAGGAGAGGAAAATATTGAAAAATGTCATACTATTAATAGCAGACCTTAGGAACTGACTAAAGACGGCATTGGGCTCATAGAGGGTATTAAGTGCATCATCAATGGCACGGGGGAGGGAACGCAACATGGTGAAGAAATCAAGGCGGTCTTACGCTATCTTATGACGGCCATTGGAAGGCCCACAAATTTCAAGACGATGATGGCCAGACCCAGACTTCAGTCTCTTGGGCATGACGCCCCCCCTGCCCCCCCCCCCCCCCCCCCTTCCCCCCTCTCCCCCCTCCCCCCCTCCCCCCTCGCCCCCGGCCGCTTAGAGATGCCGACGGTGGATGGTGCTGCCGCAGCCTTTGCGGGCAGCTCGGCAGCTTTGCGTCTCTCCGTTTCATGCCAATTCCCCATGGACAACTCGGCTCCCTCCTCTACTCGTCGAAACCATCTGCCGGCCTTCTGAGCAGCCTTCCGCCACCCTTCGAATTTCATTCCAATGACCGATATATCCTCCTTCAGATGAGCCATCCAGTCCTTTTCTTACCCCCCTGAGTAGCCCTTACCCCCAACAAGCTCCCCAAACATCACCCTCTGTGGCAGGCGCTCCTGCCCCATACGTGCTACGAATCCCGCAAACAATAACCCCCGAGGACCAACGCCCGAATGGATAGGGTGGACCGTAACTGGACCAAGTCCGGCGGAAGGCCATCTCCCATGGCCAGGGGTTTTGTTAGTGGGTGAGCTTGCGCAAGTCCCACACTACCCGGAAAGGTGACATTCCGGGGGTGGCTATCTCCACCGAAACTGACCCTCAGGGGACAGGCCGGGTCGACATACACACGCATCCGTATACAACGGCAGCTTGCGCTGCCGGGGTTGTAACGAAGACCACTGATAGGGACAGCTTACGCTATACCTACAATGGGACCCGAAGGGTGCGCCAGCTAGCGTTGGGCTGCGAAAGCAGCTGAGTTAAATCGACACACGACGCGTATGAAAATACGTGGAAGTGTGGTGAGCTAAAGCTTTATTTTTCCCCATCCGCCGGAGGATGAAAAAAAAAAAATATATACATCCTCCGTTTGCGCACTATCCCCTCTATATTCTCGGAAGCTATCTTGGCACGCGCGTCAGCGTACGATAGGGTGTGGTCGTCGCGCTTCCGTTTCCGCCATCCAAGGCACCGGAGGAGCATGGAGTGGTGAACCCGTCGTAGCCTGTCATAATCAGGCTTGTTCGGGCTCCACGTCATGCAACCGTAAATCAGTGCCTTGACCACCTCAGCTTTCAGCAACCGCACCTTCAACCGTAAGCGCACACCCGGGCGAAGCGCACACCCGGACGAAGCGCACACCCGGGCGATAATAGATTTCCACCTTGTACCGCTGGAAGTACGCCCAGGCCCTATGAAGACGCCGCGTTATTTCAATGCTAAGGTCTCTATCTGCGGTGATAGCACCGCCCAAGTACACAAACTCGATTGTTCGTTTGTTGTTGTTGTTGTTGTTGTTCTCACATTAACTCGCATAATCAAGTCCGTGGTCACAGGACAGGCTCCAGTCACTCTGGAGCTGAGGAATACCCCAGGGAAAAACACACACAACCCAAGGTGGTACACGCATATATCTGTATACCTGGCCGGCTGCATTGATGGTGAACGACACCTTCCCTCCGCCTTTGGTATGCAGGCACATGATCTCTGTTTTTGCCTCGGAGACCGTAAGCCCGAAAGACGAGCACGCAGTCACGACCACCGTCAGCATTATTAAACAGTACCACGCATCATAGATGTTGCGCAGCACAAGCAGTTCCCAATCTTCCAATACGTACCAATACACGTACCGAAATGTGACTTTCTTAGTTCCGTGTTCCTTCCTTCCATTGACAGAGTTTCTCAAGCAAGTGCCGACGGCGCTCGATAGCAGCCATTCAAAATCAGCATTCCACATTCAACACTTGTGACCGTTCATCCTTACATGCACGTAGTATACAATTGTCTGATGCGCTGGCTTGCTTATCTTCGGCTCCGGTATTCATTTGTGTTCGGCATTGCACGACGCGGCCATTTCCCTGTACTTTCAAAAATGATGTCTCTCTGTTTTTTCGTGGTTCGTGACCACAGAGGGAGCTCGTCTCCACAGAAGGAGCTTCCGAGGAGGCAGCGGCACGGCACGGACATTGGTTGTGCTGGACGTATACCAAATGGGTGGAAATGTCAGTTTAACGTGAACAACACACACGCACACCGCATACACACTGCTGTGCCGAGATTCGAAATCCAACATCAACATTCAAGAACATGAGGTCTTGTCTGTCTGCGTGTCTGCTTCTCCTTCCCTCTCTATTAATTATTATAAAAATTAAAATACACTCCAGCTGTGAGATCGAAGATTTCGTCGAAACTCATCTTTGCAAGCGTGTGTGTGATAACTCCGACCGCGCGCATTACGAGTTCCTCTCTATTAATATACTACTCTGTACTTCGAAGTATCAGCATTCAATATCGGGTCGTGCGTATGCGCATACAGCAGGAAAACTAAATCTCTGACAAAATCATTACCTTTTTTAGTCTCCAGTCTCAACCCGCCAAAAGGGTTTACTTCAAGCGACCATCCGGACAACACGCCGTGGTCACATCATATCATCATACCATACAACAGGTATCTTCCCTTTCCCCCGGTACTTGCCATCATTTTTATCGCGCATAAGGTTCGGCATTCCCGCTTTTCTGTCTTTCAACCCTTTTCCAACTGCTAAAATTATCTGCACTAATTCCAAGTGTTTTGTCCCCATGTCGGGAGTGCTGTGCTAAACGGGTCAAGCTCGTCCACTTTCATACGTAGAATTTTGCTGCGAATATGACTGGCGCTCTCGCTCTTTCCGCTCGTCCTTACTTACGAGCACGATCGACGTGAGAGTTGAACCGTTTACCCTTGACTTCACACTAAGGACGAGATCACCCACGACTCCGTCGGAGACGCCGACAACTACTCACACTACCTGGTACACAATCCGAGTAAGAACAAAGCAACTATGGAACATCTCCGATCCGCCGATCCGTATTGATACTTGCACGTATTAAAAATGTGAAAACAACACATACGTATTAAATATGAACAACAATACGTACGTATCACACATGTCATGATACGTAGATACGAGCGTATCATACAAAACTACAGCTCGTTCAGGTTGTTGTTTTCTCACATCAACTCTTGTGAAAAACTCCGTCGTCACACAAAGGTGCTCAAGCCCTAGGAAGATCCGAAAACCCCCAAAAAAAAACATAATTCGTCCGGGAAATACCACGCTTTCCCGCCTAAAACGCACGATACAAAAAAGGCGCACAAGTGAAAAGATCCAATGTGCAAACTGAAAACTTGTCTACCGCTCTTCGACTTTAGACTTGAAGTTAGAAAACGAAACGAAAGCATATACTTCGAAATACATATTTTCAATGTATATTTCCTTTTCCCAGCGTTAAGGTTGCGGACAAAGTGGCGTTTTCGGCGGACGTGAGCGGGAAGCGGGAAGTGGGTGGGGGGGATGATACGATATTTTTATTTGCGTTCTCCAGTCAGTGCTACCGGTTGACGGAGCAACATCATAGTCTACCTACCGGGTACGTGTACTTGTACGTAATAGGTGTACCACGTAAAACCGAAACGAGTACGTAGTCAATCGCCAGTCGCCTGGTCCAAGAAAAAGGGGCCCTGTCTCTTTGGCGTGGAATATAGTTGCCGGTCGCCCCGGTGGCGTATCAGGTTATCCTCGAGCCTGGTATTGGTCAGTTTCGTGAGTTCGAATCAACCCGAGTGCATACTCGTCTAAATTCGTTGGGACTTTTTCTTGTGCACAAATTGGCTTGCGGAAAGCGCGAGAGCGTGAGTTAGCAACACTCGATGAGAAATCGACGAACAGCGGGATTGCTGAACCCTATGCGCGATAAAAATTGAAGGCAAGAACCGGGGGGAAGAAGGGACGACACCTGTGACCACGGCTTCTATATGTCCAGAAGGCTGGAAAGTAGATGTGCGAATATATATATATATACCAGGTAACGTCTACCAGTATATATTATACCAGTATATATTATAAAAGTAAAATGCACTCCAGCTGTGAGATCGAAGATTTTGTCGAAACTCATCTTTGCAAGCTGTCTGTGATACTCCGATCGCGCGTATCACTCACTGGGTGTGTCCTTATTAAGGATATAGGTCGGCGACTCCCCTTGGAACTACAGTTAGTGTAGCTTGTACCAGGGTCAACAGGTTGATGTCAGTCAGTCTGCGCGGGAACAATAAAACCCGTTCTTGAGGGGGACAAAATGTGACAGCTGTGGAAAGAAATGTATCAGTTTATCAAGTGTATTCTGTAAGTCGTACAACCAGTGAGGAGAGGGCGGGGAGTGTTCGAATGGGTGGGGGGGGGTTTGGGGGGGGGAGGGGATTTCCAACAGCTTTAGGTCGCATAGATGTAGGGGCTTCTACACGAACTACTATCGCTTTGAGATATTATATGTACCTCTGGTACAGCAGTTTACATGAAACATGAACCGCACGAACTGATTTTTTTTTGTGAGTCAGCCATTACTACGACTACTACTACTATTAAGTATATGAGTCAAGACTTGACACCGGCCGGTTTTCTTCTGCCTTATTCTTTCAATTTCCTTGCCAGTACGTAGTCTGGTATGCTGGCTTGTATATATGTTTCGCCTTCGTGTCCCTTGCGGTTGGCTTTGCGTGGTCAAATCACCCTGCTGTATTCGCAAATGTACATCTCTTGTCTTGTACTTCGTGACCACATATGATAGCTCGTCTATCTAGGCGTTGGCACGGACACTGGTTGTGCTGGATATAGATGGGTGCACACATCAGTTTCGTGTGAAGAACACACTGCTGTTGCAACTTTCGTTGGTGAAAGTCACCCGGTGCCTGGTACCTGGTGCTTGGTACAGAGATACAGCATGCAGTTGATATGTATCATGCTACAGGCACACACGGCAGCAGAAGCAGCAGAACGGCATCAGGGCAAAAGCAACCACAGCAGCAGCGGCGGCTAGTCACTAAAAATATAGCGCCGCGTGCAAAATGACGATGTGGCATCAATCATGAAGGAACATGTTGCCCGTCTTCAAGAACATGACAAAAGAGCGGACGACCAAAAAAAAACACGAGGCAATCCAGCATTATTGGCGTACCACAAATTGTCAACAACGGTTATCCTATCATGTCTACTCATACACCGTACACCTTGTATCAGAACATATCATAACAAGATCCCATTTGAGTCTTGTTGACGTTGCAGAAGGGAAAGGCATCCTTCTTGTCTTCTCACTTCCCGCTACCTCGTATTACATTTTTGTTACAGGAGATCAGCACCATCATCGCCGATCGCAACGGCGGTGGTCTAGTGGTTACCCGCGAATGCTGTAAATAGACTTGGTTCTGGAGTTCGAATCTCACGTGGGTCGGACTGTTGAGCTAATTTGCAAAAAAAAACAATAAAAGGAATCAACTGCTGAAAGCGCCTTGCAGCGTGGGTAGGCGCAATTCGATGCGAGTGCGACTCGACGAGGGATAAAGGGCTATTAATAGCGTCTAAAAAGTTTTCGCGAAAAAAAAAGAGGCGTGTATCGTAGCGGGAAGGGGGGAGAAGAGCCTGCTTACGAAGTGACCATGGATCTGCGCAGGGTGGAAGATGAAGTAAAAGCTGCGAAGATAACAGATGGGACGAGCAAAACATAAATTTTAAAAAAAACGACCAGCTCTCGAAAGACGCAAGACTCAATACTTGAACACTCGGAGCGATCGTAAACTCGAACAGCGAATCATGACGCGAACAGAACGATCATACTCACGCTTTCGCTCCGCAAGCTCGTAAATGAATGCATTTTTGTTTGTCGGTCACTCCGTTATGGCTTCACTTCCTCCTCTGTCTGCGTGGCAGTTAGACATTCCTTACTCTTTACGCCCAACTTCAACGCGACTCAGCACCGTACACCGCACACCGCGAGTCACGAGTAGGGATCATACTAGATATGAAACAATTCGAAGTTACGTCACAGAAAGTCACGTCACCCGTATATTGCACGCATTCATGACATTTTTAAACAGCAGAGCACAACGTCCACAAAAAAGGCAAGGATTACAACCAAAAGCAGGATGCTCGCAGAGCTAGCTACTTGGTGCTGGGTAGTCTTTGCTGGGTGGCAAGCGGTATAGTCGGTTTTTCCAGGCGCGAGTGGTGAGACGTATGCACCAGTATGGACCTGGCACATCGTAGGCTGACTCCCGATTTCACTTTTATATGTTCCTGGCGGAGGCATGAATTGCGCTAGCTGTGATATATGCGTGTACCACCTTTGGTTTGTGTTTTTTCTCTGGGGTATTTCTCAGCTCCAAAGTAACTGGAGCCTGTCCTGTGACCACGGACTTGACTATGCGAGGTAACGTGAGAACAACAACAACAACAACAAAATAGGGCAGTACAACTACAAAACAGCAAGAGGGCAGAGCAAGCTAGCAAAGTGCGCAAGCTACAAGCAAGCAGACCAAAGCAGCGGCGGAACGTCAGCTTGCTGCAGATGAGAGAGGACCACCCAAACACAAGAGGCATCAACGACTCTCCAGCAAGTCCTCACAACAACATCATGTTCGATCTGGAAATTGTCAAACAAGAACAAACGTCCTTCGCCATCGTTCAACACCAATATATCACATTCATAACACTCGTAATGCCCCATGAGCTGCTGCTATGCGGTCAGTCCGTTACTGCCGCTGTCTGTCTGTGTTGGCTAATATATATATCAGGGTTCCACACAACGAGGGGCAGCTAGACGTGTTATACTTCGGACCTGGTACCTGCGTCGTATTGGAGCTGGTGTAACATTAATAAAACTTCAACGTACGTATGCGATTATTGTACAACATCAAGTACATCGTGCGTCATTTATCGCTTCGCGCACAGCTCCCTGTGCTATATATCGCCCTATATCATACGCGTACGAAGCAAAAGTACTAATTTGAACAGCAGCAGTGCTGCTGCTGCTGGTTCTGCAACTGTTGCTGCCATGAACTGCTGTCGAAAAACTGAAATAACGAAATACCAGGGAGTATATATGGAAACTACTGGTGAAAAAGTATCCAAAGGTAACTACAGTAGTAATACCACGTATCCGGTATACTAGAGCGTAGACCTTTGTTGTTCAAGAGACGGTTCTATGGCCCACGGCGGCTAAAAAAGCTGGTACTTGGTACCGGGGCAGCGCCAAAGCGGCGGATGGTTTCATGGTGATGTGATACAGGGACGAGGTGCATACGGGGTTAGGTGTTTTGGGTACGGCATCCAAACGAGGGCGCCCAGGAAAAGGGCGAGAAGGACAAAGGGAGAGGGGGGGCGAGAAGGCGGGGGATAGTGGACCGTACTGATACCGCTGTCGATGAGTAAAAAAACAGGCAGATCGTGAAGCAAGGCACCAATGGATGCGACTATTAATAAAATATGGAACTTATGCTATCTACTTGCTGCCGCGAGTTCGAAGTCGAAGTCCAAGAGACTTTGTTTTCGGACTTTGTTTTTGGACTTTGTTTGGCGTTGTTTTTTCCTCGGGGCGACAGCGGCAGCACTGAAATCGGAGACCTCCGCTGTCGACGGGAATACCTGGTAGGAAAGAGGCGGCAGACCGTGTGGCTAGCTTGCCGGTTCGTCTAGGTAGCAGCGAGTTAGCTGGAAAACCATGCTGCTCGTGCTTCCCCCGTGAGGTACAATTACGATTATTAATTGTTTTTGCTTGGCCACAATCGATAAGTTGTTCTATCTTTCGTTATTTCTGTATCCGCCTCTCGTTTCCTGTGGTGATACACCACACTCTTCCAGCGCCTACGCGGCACATGAGAGAGAGGACACCCACGCGAGAGAAGGTTCGTTTGTTTCGTCGGGTTTTCTTGCGTCTTTCTGCATTGATGGTCTGTTTACAATGTCCCATTCCAAGACTCCTTCTCTTTTGTTTCGTTTTTAACTTCTCGCCTTGTGCTATAATATTACCCCTTTGCCTTGTTTGCGGTGCTATTCGCAACAGGAACGCTGACATATCATTTGCTTTCCTCTGTTGATTTGCGACTACGTCGTACAAGATATTTGTTTTGGTTTCTCTTCAGGATGGACACTGACTGCATGTTCCAGGGTGCTCTCGTCAGTCGTATTAATAACCAGTACTGGTAACTGACAGTGATGTTGGGTACATAAAAATAACCGATTTAATGTCCATTGCGGCTGGCATTACATCGCCATATCACTTGCTATGCTACTTGTATCCTCGTCTCGTCGTAAGTGACCACAGAGCTCATCTCGCTATAACAGGAGGCATCGGCAACGAGACACTGGTTGTGCTAGATGTCGATACATGGATGGAACAATAAGCTTTTACATGTTTAATGCCAAGAACAAACAATGTGAAGACACTTGGCATACGTAATTCCGATTGTATCTCTACTAATAAATACAGTATACGTTGTTTGTCTACTGCTGCTGTAGTTTTTTCGTTCGCTTGTTATTTTTGCGGTGTTATTCTTATTCGTACCCGGTACGCCGACATTTCATTTGCCTTCCTCTGTTCATCTGCGATTATTTGTTTTTGGTTTCTGTGTTTCACACAGAGCAGTTCGCGTCCACAGAACTTGTACGAGTCTCTGTAGGATGAAGGATCGTGACGAACACTGATAGGTGTTCTACTCGTACTGATGACGTTTGGTGAGAAAGAACCGATTTAATGTCCGGTCCCCCTGGTGGTCTATTTTAATTAGCTATTACTAATGGTGGTTGACCTCGGACACTACGCTAAAGGTCGGGGTAAGGGGTCCAAATCTCGTGGAGATGTTTCCATTCCAGACCCCAACTACAGAGAGCGCTAAATTAAATCGGTCCTTTCTACCCAACATCATCCCCAGAAGATCTAGTGCTCAGGAGATGACGCATCCATAAGACTGGAATGAAACAGGCGGCTTCCCCCAAGAAGGCGGTGTTAGAACTTGTTTCTTATTGCTCTATTGATAGAACCCCACTGCCGAACTCGAGGACCCCTACTTCGTCTGTCGTCTGATACTTGAAACATACCACGCACCGAATTAACAAGAAAAAAAAAAACGGAAAACACGATGAATCGTAAAAAAATAAATAACCAACGAGGGATGAAAACAGTATACGCGTACCAGCGTACAGAGCGGTCAGTTGTCGAAAATAAAAAAGTCAAGTTCAACTTTTAAACATAAAAAAAACTCAGTTACCAGGACCACCACCACCACCCCACCCCAAATGTTCCATCATAATGTGCCGGGGACACTGCTGCGAAAACCAACGATAAAAATGGTCGGAATGAACATGATACTATGAGGACACTACCTCGTACGTATCTCGACATCGTGTGTGCGTTGGCGCCGAGGGATACGGGGGGGTTAGGAAGGGTGAGGGCGGGGAGCGAAAATATAATGGGAAAACATTATATATCATGTTACCACTCGAAGGTGGGAAAAAACTGATTTCGCGGGGGGAAGGGTCCGGGGGGGGGGGGGGTCCAATATCAAACTTAATAATGAAATATTGACTAATAATATAATGCAATAGTAACACGTAGCAGCCACTTGAATGACGAAGAAAAACTTATTCGGTGGGGACGAGGGGAGAAGGGGAGGGGCGGGTCCAGTCTAACCCATGCATGAGCTGCGCCATCGGGTCCACCACCGGTTAGTGGAATAAATAATGAAGGAGGCAACAGCAACGTCTCATCAAGCTTGGCCTTCGTCTCATTATTGATAACGCTGCTGCCATTCAGAAAAATTCGCATACCTGGTAGGTATGTCAGCCACTATTATAAAAAATGAAAAATACACTCCAGCTCGTACAGCAGTATGACATAGAGGATTTCGTCGAAACTCATTTTGGCAAGCTGTGTGTTATATCAGGGGTGCACAAGATTGTTACTATTATATATACGAAGTATTCAATCAAAATAAGAAAAATCCTTGGGTCAAGGGTTATCAAACCCAACCTCAAGCTCATGCCATACCCTTGTACAACTAGCGCGCAACGTAATCCCACCTCGGCACCATCGATCGGTCTAGGCCAGCGTCATCACCGCCTTCGCCCGCAACAATCCCTCCTCCTCCTCCTGCCCCCCCAATCCTTCCCGGCGCACCGTGCTGGTTCGTCTTGCGCTTGAGGGCGTGCAGCAGCTCCGGTTCATCTCTGCGGAAGAAGGCGTGCTTGTATATCCACACGCTCCGTTCCTGAGAGGCGCCGAGCAAGCGGGAACAACAAGACACAATAATCTCAGGAACTTTACCAGTAGATTATTAACGAATCGTGCAAAGCAGAACAAAGAACAAAGAACAAACAGCGAAAATATTCGTGCACTTAACGGTTTCAAAAACACGTGGTGCTTTTTTATGGATAGAAAAGAAGGTCGTATGTACAAGTTTGAGATTGAAAAACGTGGTACTATCATGTATCGAAGGCTATAATACTAACAGAGGTTGTCATATTTCAAGTCTAGTCTAATACCTGGTACACCAGATAGACAAGGAAAGAAGCAAGGAAGCATGAGTCACGAATGGAGTCGATGTCGCTGCTGCTCTGGTCATTATTTGGTTATCCGCCAAAGCCTGGAATCCTTCCGATATTTCCGTTATACTGACGTACTGGCATCATATTGGCATCATGCCGTTACCACTATGGATCTCGCAAGACATATTTAGGAGTACTGACTGCCGCTTTAGACACATGCTGTCGGCACGGAGAGGCAAACCACTTCTTATTCACTTCTTTCTCCCTTCCTTTTTTTTTTCTTTGTCCGCGGGACATCGTGGAGTTTCGAGGGAGCAGCACGCAGCAGCAGCAGCGGCGGCGGCGGGTTTCCGCGGGGAATTACCGCACGCGGCGACTTTCATCACCAGTTTTTTGTCCCAGTTCACGCTGGCTCTGCTCGCCCTCGCCAGCTACCTACCCCCAACAACACCTCCCCACCCCCCACCCCCATTTGAGTATGGGTACGCCCCTCCTTTCTTCTCCCTCTACCCTCTGCTCATTGACACTGAAAAAACGAAGAAACTGCATTGAATTTGGTGTTGCGCGCCAGTACGTAGGTAATGATCATTTACAGGGAGCAGGCGCGACAGAAACTGAGGAGAAAGTGCTATAATAACCACACTGGCGTCGGGAGCTACGTACAGCACACCACGATACTCTGATACGAGAAAAGCCGTCGAGAGGCTACAAAAACTGCACGTGAAAAACTGCTGTTACGAAGATTCGGCGGAGTCAGATAAGTTTTTACTCGGCGGTTGATGTCACGTTTCTTCCATTTTAAAAACTACATTTGTAAGGTTCTTTGTTCATGTGCGGTCGGTCTGCTTCCTGGTTTCGTTCGTTCTGCTCGACCACGTAGTAAGTGCCCTCAGTAAGGGAGGTGTTGCCGTGTTAGCAGCAGTACGAAAGATGACGACAAGACAACACATCCCAGCAGAACAATCAACAAAGCAGAACAAACCACAAGAACAACAATCCAAGCACAACCACAACGCATCGCATCAGATCCAAGCTGAAGAACAATCCGCACGAAACGCAACAAATCAACACGGTCCAACACAACATCCAACAAAATCCTTCCACTATTAATAACACATACCAGTACAAGTACCAGGTACCAGATGGCACAATCAAAACCCATTTATCTAGTCTAGACTGGTAATCGCTACCAGGTACCTGGTACAATACCTGCAACAAACAACAAACACACCTTACTGATCTTTTTGAAGCTGTAGAAGTTGAGCTGACGCACAAGGCTCTGGAACCTTGAATGACGGAAATACTTAGGAAGTATGTCCTGCTCAAGGCGCCTCGGGTCCTTCACCTCGAACGCAGTCCCGTCTTGGCCACGCGAGACAGGCAATCAGGGTGGGGGGAAGGGTGTACACATCTGTTGCTTGCCTTAAGTCATTTTTACTATTAGACCACGCATTTTTTCAAAACGACGCACTATTCCTACTCGTACTCCTGGCACTCCTCCAACATTTGGGCGCTCATTTGCGGGGGGGGGGAAGGTGTCCAGACGAACGGATGAAGGAGAAAACGCCGAACATTTTCGAAGAAATTTGGTGACAGGTTAAGGTTGGGTCTTGCTTGATGGAAAAGGCAGAGATGAGAAAAGAACACCATACGTGCTTACACTTCCCTCTCTTCTAGATAATGGAAACATTAAATACTTGATTCGAGTACGAGTACAACTACACTCCATGATGGAGGTTGGAGTGCTCGGAGAATCATCGTTCTCGCGACATTGAGATTGTCGGCAAGAAGTAATTGAAGTCGTTAATACAATCGTAATTGGTGTGGTTCCGCCAGAAAAACAAAGTAACTCTCGTACAGGAAGGGGTATCGATCACGCAGAACAAACATATCGTACCATGACTACAACCATGCCGGTTTCCTCGTGTGCGTACGCACTGATTCCAAGTGACTTGCACAACCTAAATGATACTACAAACAAGAGAGTCGAAGAGTATTCGATGCGAGTCGAAGAGGGGAGCAGTAGCTGGAGTCTTGAGATAAGAATGAAGGAGGATCCAGTTACGTCTACTAGGGAGGGAGAAGGAGAAATACAAGTGCGAAGATAACAGAAGGCATGAGGAAAAAAAAGTCTAAAAGGCAAATAAATGAAAGAGTCTAGTCTAGACTTGCGAAAATGGTCGGTCGTATGAGTCAACCAATTCACACCGAAAATAACATGGAATTTCATATCAATTTCGATTTAAACATAATAACCGTGTAGTATACCACTATTCATTGCCAGTGGTCCCTATATTTACGTCTACAGCGCTATCTACCTCGTACGGAAGTATCGGAGAACGAAAAAGAATCAAACGGAACAGACTGGCTCGCTGGTTGGTTGGAGAAAGGCGCGCGATTGACCTATGAAACACGAACGACGAACGATTCGTGCTTCGTGTTCGTGCCGGTGGTGATGCGAGGCCGGGCCTGCTGAGCCCCGAGAGACGTAGCAAGCACCAGATACACGGAGCAGCTACGCCCTACCGGCTCAAGCTGCAACTGTCGTCGTAGTGGTTGCTGTTGTCGTAGTTGTGGTTGTAGTACAGCAGTGCGAGGCTATTATTAGCGGTTGCCATAGTCTTCGGGTCACAGGAACGGAAAAGAAGAAGAAAAAAACGTCTTTGCTTTTCAAGAAAAGAGACGAAAACTCTCAAAAAGTCTCCTCCAAAAGCTACGCCTGCTTTTATATGCTAGATACAATACACTTCTGCGTACCGTATAGAAAAAAAAAATTCGCTCTCATTTTGTCATTGCTTGTAGAAATGTGGACGTGGTTGGTTCGCGGGGTTCAACTTGTGGTGGTGACGTACCAAGTATATTTGAAAAATATATCCGGCCGCGCCGCCCCAGTCGGCGGCCCGCGAGGGCAAGGGCTGTAAGGATGGAGGGTGGGCGTGGTGGGGCGTGGGAGCACAGCAGACATATAAGCCGAGGCCCCTCCCTGTTTACACTCGCGTTATGTCGAGATGCAGAACATTTTTTTTTGTGTCTCTACGTTATATACTCGGCTGGAGAGAGGGGCGCTTCATGGAACATTTTCCATAATCATGGACGAACGAAAGAAATACTCAGGGGATAGACCGAGAATTAGCAATCAAAGCAATAATGCCGGGAGAGAGCTCTGGCCCGGGGACCTCGTTCGTCCCGCACGAAATCGCAGCACTACGACGGCCGACCCACGCTAGGTTCGCGTGACGTCAAGCACTATCTAGCAGGCGGCAGCAGTCGTGGGCACAGGTCACTTCACGCGAGTGCGCGCGCGAGCCGGTAAACTCAGAGCAAAAAGCAGCTTAGTTGTAGTTTCGGTCGATCATCATTGTTCATATAAAAAACACTGCCAGCACTGCTGCTACGAGTTCTGCTCGGTGCTTCTGTATGTAGAAAAAAAATACCTGCCACGAAGCCCACAACGCTGTCGCATTCTCCCTGAACCATCTGAAACAGCTTTCGAACGAAAGACGTCACGGAGCCAGCAGCTATGACCTCGACCCCAGCCATGTCGGGACCCGCGTAGGGGTCTTCTTCGTGGTCCTCGCTCCTGCTGTGTCGGTGTATCTGATGCGCCAACGCCATCCTCGCTCCTCCTCCTCCTCGCGATATGGAGCGCACTCCTATTTGTTGGCAACCACCTTCAAGAGAGAGATGTTCCCACGTTTCCTTTTTTTTGCTAGATAACTTCAACTACTTGGTTTCTCGCGGCAGAGGCCTCAGTCACACCCACCGGTTGCTCACGAGTAGGCGCTGTTGCTGTGAGGCGGTGCCGTCGGTGTCGAGCGGTGGTGGCCGCAGCGCTGTCGGGAAGCCGGATGGATTGGTGTTGAGTGAGCCATACGGCCAATCGACCAATTTCTCCCAAGAATGCTGGAACCACACGTCCGACTCAAGAAAATGGAACAAATCTTATATACTGCTGTTGTAGTAGAACAATGACCAAAATCGATTCACGCGAAGAGAAGTGCCGGAATTTTGGTGACGTCGATGATAGGTTCTGCGTCCCTGATTTAGTATGCTACCCTCAGCAGTTAGTCAGTACTTTTGGGACTTTTTGCTGCTGTGCCAATTTGTATGATTTTGCATCTACAAGCATTACAGAGTACTACGTACAACAGATAATTGTACCGGGTTTAGAGTGCACACTAGGTATAGGTAGGTATTCTCGCGACTCTAGCGTGCTGAAAAATTGATACGTACCCCTCGAACCTCGCTTGCTGCTGCTGTGCTGTGTATATGTCTGATGCGGACGCTTGTGGTTGGTACAAGAAGCAAGCAAGTGTTCCTGGCTGACGAAAAACATTCAGCAGAGTATATCGCCAGCAGCCAGCAGCATAATAGCAGCAGCAGCAGCGTATCATAGCACCACCCACCACCACCAGCCATTCCATGATACGTAGGGTAGAGTAGTAGTGGGGAGAGGCAACGCTACTATTAGTAAGCTGGGGGTATAATCGTGTAAGTGACAACACGACCATAAAGTCTTGGAGAAGCTGTGTTGGAGAGGTTGGACACAGCCAGAGTGTGACCCTAGTTAGGCAAAAGGGTTCGTTTCGCGGGTGCGCCTATTTCTAACGGCAGGTGGAGACCCACCGTCGAAGGAGTCAAAAATGTACAGGCGCAGGCAAATCCCGCACTAGGTCAAAGACAGAGCAAAAAGAGCTGTCAATTCCTGGGTGGTTATCTCGCCTTCTTGGCCGAACCTTATAGAGTTCGGCCGAAGAAGGCTGGCAAATCCAAGGTGTTGACTAAATCGAAGGGGCGAGGTTAACACCAAGTCAGACTCTGCGTTTTGCAGATAGACACCAACTGGTACACAAACGAAAGTGTATGGAGCTTGAGCTTTTTTCACCCGGATCTCCAGGAGGATGAAAAAAAAAAAAAGTAGTACGAAGCAGCAAAAGCAGCGACAAAGAAAAAGCAGCGAAAGAGCCAGCACAGCAACAACGAAACAAAACGCACACACACATTATTCCTTGAGAATGAGGAGGAAAAATACAGAATAATAATCACATCATCCGTGACTGAGACACGGACTGCGATTGATGTGCGGTGTTTTGGCGCTGCGTTGTGGCGACAACAAGCTGTGCTGTTTTTCCAGCTGCAGCTCTGTTGTGTGCCGCGGCTGCTTGCCGCTTTTGTCATGAAGACATAATAAGTGTCGTCGACATCAAGTAACACCGGTAGTAGACTAGTCATGAAGATTGGAATAATAACGAAACCAGAGGGTCTACCACGGACTACCGCACGTACGCAGGCATGCAAACAAACTCATGTAGTATGAAGCATAGAAAACACCCAACATTGTGCTCGCGTGTGGTTCCAGTGTTACGAGAAGATTTGATGAACCTGTGTCGCAAGTCGTAACTAAGCCATCTACACTACAAACAAACCAAGCAAAATTTAAAAAGTTGCCAACGAGTGTGCCAACTCACCGGGTACGAATGAAGCCGGCCAGACCAGACGAAGCACGCGGCACGCAGGGGGAACGGGAACCGTTCAACTTACCAAGTGCAGTCTTTCATCAATCATCAAGTACATTTTGCAGCCGGTCCCCCTTGCCTTTTTTCTCGCTGACAAGAGTTGGATTAGACTTGGTGCTATAATACCCAAGCCTCTACGTCGCAGACACTCTTGGCAGTCAGTGATGCCTGTCGCACAGCAGCAGCAGCACTAGCACCTGCAGCACCTGCAGCACCTGCAGCACCACCAGCAAGCAGAAGCAGCAGCCAACAATACCATGAATGATGTGCCACAGGCAGGTACCGGTACCCAACAATAATAATAGAAAAAGAAAAACGGTCGAGTCTGAAGTCCCTTTTTCCTCGCATAGTCTATAGTCTAGACTACCCCTGACAACAGCAATATAATAATTCAAATTTGTGCATACATGAAAGAATGGCTGTTTTAATGTTTTAATTGCCTAAACCTGTGCTGCCAGGTGCTGCACACGTTTATCTAGTACGACCCCCTTTGGACACGTTATCCGCCCCCTTCCTACTTCTTCTCCATCTATCTACGAGTAGTTCTAAGCTCTGTGAAGGAAATACATATCCTGCATCTACAATAATAGTACTAGCACTGTACGTAGTACATGATATCCTACCTGCCAACCGAGAGCTAATGTTTACAGCTACGAGCTGCGCAGGGAAATAAACTCTCGTCAGTATTACAGCCTCCCTGCCCTGATGTGTGCGTGGGGGATCTGGGGGTCTATTCTGAGGAGGGGGGAGGGGGGGGGGGGGGGGCGCACTCATTTGCTGCTTGCCTTAGTAACTTGACCATTGCCCACGCATCCCTTTCGAGACGGAGCGCCGTTCCTACTCCTTACAGACGCCTCAAATTTTTGCCGCTCATTGCGCTTTTTCCATATACATATAAACTGTTTGTTTATCCTATCCCCCGTCTTGTGTCGCCGTCTGCGGCCACTAATAGTCTATCTATCTCCTAGGATAGAGGGGGGAGGAGTGTACTCTGTTTGTGCATGGCCGTAGTCGTATGACCATAGACCCTCGCATCCCTACTATGCCGGGACGGAGCACGTCGGGTTTTCACCAACCAGGCCGACATTGCTTGCACCGAGCGCGAAGCGCGTCGCAGATGGGGGGGGGGGGGGGGGGTAATAAGGCTTCTGAGCTATACCGGGGTGGAAGGTCAACAACTACTCACATTACATCATACGAATATGGCTCAGACACACACTCTCCCCTCTACGAGGTGTAGCAGCAGATACTACTGCTTGATGTCTACTCTGCACTCCTTCTCCTGCTCCACTCACTATATCTTCGTAGCCGCAGCTGTTGCAGTAAAACATATATCTCATTGCCTCCCCCCCGTCCCGTCCACATAGTAGGAGAATGTGAAATATACAAGGAGGGATGGCATGCATTAAAGGAGGAGATGAGGAAATTAGACGTAGGCGACGTGGAAGAGTTTGATAGACTAGAGAGTAGAGAGAAAGCGATCGCTCTCCTAGGAGATAGATGGTGGCCGCAAACGGTGAAACAGGACGGGGATAGGATAAACAAACAGTTTCCATGTAATATATGGGAAAAGCGTAATGAGCGCCCAAACGTTGGAAGTGTCGGCCTCGAAAGGCCTGTAATTATCCGATTTTGAGATCATTTGGATGGGTTTCGTATGATAATGTTGGCGTTTTATATTCGGGAAAGTTAGGAAATAGATAGAAGGCACGTGCCTCCGATCTCAGAAGCTAGCCGGGGCTCTGGTGAGATCGAATAAAGCTACGTCTCTACGAAGGAAAAGAGAGTGAGAACTCTCCGAGGACCTGCTCAATCGGCAGACCTGCAGGGGGCACTCTCTGTGTCCCCACCTTTAACCTTACAAATGGCGTCGTCGGCATATCCGACCGACCTGCTACCCCGCCGTTTCAGGGGGGGAGAGTGTTGTAAGGCTTAGTTTGGGTAAGCTATTGGTTAACCTTTTGCACGTGGTCAAACGGACTAATACCCCACCAATTCCTTAGCATGCCACTATTAGGAATAGGAAAGGTGCTCCGTCTTGAAAGGGATGCATGGTCAACAGTAAAATGACTAGGGCAAGCAGCAAACGGGTCCCCCCCCCGTCCCGTCCATCCCCCCCCTCCCTCCCCCCTGCCCCCATCTCCTCACCCCCCCACCCCCTCTCCTCCCCCGCCCTCCCCCCCGTCCTCCTCGATTCCACCCTCTTCCCCTCTACTGTCGTTCCCGACCAAGACTACCGTAGGGAGGGTACCCCCGTTTTACCCAGGGATGTGTACGGAGTGAGAATATATCCGAGGAGCGGTTTTTTACAGAGAGGTTCGATCAAACCGCACCGCTCCGTCGCGTTTGTAGCGACGGATATCCTCTCCGTGGCAATCCGTGACTATTCGTTGAGGTATTAGTGGGGTATTAGTCCGTTTGACCACTTGCAAAAGGTTGACCAATAGCTTACCCAAACTAAGCCTTATAACACTCTTACCCCCCTAAAACAACGGCATAGCAGGTCGGCCGGATATGCGGGCGACCCTGTCAATATATCCAAGCCGTTTCGTTCCCTGTGTATACCGGAGGGGGTATTTTTCAAGTTCGACATGAGGAAAGTCTGAAAAAGTT